>SJYA01000759.1:634172-699521 GCA_006410615.1 Neotragus moschatus | reverse complement strand
GGGTCGGGGGGGGGTCGGGATTGGGAGCTTATATACACTTGTGGTTGATGCATGTCAATGTATAGCAAAATGAATACAGTATTGTAAAGCAAAACAAACTAAAAAAAAAAAATCCAAGTAATTTTTAATCATAGTTTTCTTTTTTCCACTGTAGCTCCTGGCTGCTATATTATACCAGGTACAACCTTTCATTGTATGAATCACTGAGTCTCCATCACAAAAGCAAATATGTGACTTTCCAAAGTTAAAAGATTACTAGTACTAAGTGTTAGTCACTCTGTTGAGTTTGACTGTTTGTGACCCCATGGACTATAGTTCACCAGGCTCCTCTATCCATGGAATTCACCATGCAAGAATATTGGAGTGAGTTGCCATTTCCTTCTCCAGGGGATTTTCCTGACCCAGGGATTGAACCTGGGTCTCCTGCATTGCAGGCAGACTCTTCACTGATTGAGCCACCAGGGAAGTCCATTGGTACTAAGGATATTATCAAGTTCTTCTTCCCCTACCCTCGGAGTTAAACAAATTGATTAGAAAATTTATTTGTAAAAATAAACAAGTGAGATTATGCAGGAAACCCTTGAGGGGAAATAGGGGGTTTCTCTAGCAGCTATATTAAACACAATAAATTCTCTATAATTAAAACAATATTGGGATTTCCATGGTGGCCAGTGGTTAAGAATCCGCCTTCCAATGTAGCAGGCTTGGGTTCAATCCTTCATCTGGAAAATAAAAGTCACCCATGTTGCTGGGCAACTAAACTTGTGCACCACAACTACTGAGGCTGTGCTTTGCAACAAGAGAAGCCCCAGCACCTCAACAAAGACCCATCACAGCAAAAAAAAAAAAAAAAAAACAGCCAACAAAACAAACAAACAAAAACCAACCAAACAAAAAATAGTATCATATTGGCATCAGCTTCCCAGGTGGGACAGATGGTAAAGAATTTGCCTGCAATGCAGGAGACTTAAGAGAAGTGGGTTTGATCCCTGGGTTGAGAAGATCCTCTGGAATGTGAAATGGCAAGCCACTCTAGTATTCGTGCCTAAAAAGTCCCATGAACAGAGGAGCCTGGAGGGTTATAGTCCATGGAGCTGCAGAGTCAGACATGATTGAGCGTGCACGTGCGCGCGCGCACACACACACACACACACACTGGCACATGGAAAGACAAAAGAAGGAATAGAATAGAAAATGCAGAAATAAATTCAAATTAATTCTTACGTCTAGTTTATGATAAAGATGTATGAGTTTCCTATTGCTATCACCACAAACGTAGTGACTCAATATGACACAAATTTAGTAATAGTTCTGTAGATCAGAACTTGGAAAAGGTTCTCGGTGGGTTAAAATCAACGTGTCTGCATTACTTCTGTAGGCTTTAGGAGAGAATCTTTTCCTTGGTCTCTTCAGCTTCAACAGGCCTCCTGTATTTTATGGTTCATGGCTTGCTGGGGAGGGAAAAATCTATCTACCCCACTACCCCTCTTGAGTTCTTCTGGCTGGAATAACAATAAAATTGACACAAGCCAGATTAACAGGAGAAAAATAAACAAATTTTAATTCATGTGCATGGAGATTTCATAGAAATGGAACCTAAAGAAGAGTCCAGAGCAAGCAGCTTTTACACTTTTTTAGAAAAAGAAACAATGAACTCATGAGGAGTTGACAGGACAAAGAAACTTGGGTTTTGGGTGCTCAACTAGTGGAGAATCTGAACAGAATTTGGTTTGTGGGCGGTAAATTAAAGAAGTACGAAGGTTTGTTTATATTGACTTTTCGGTTCAGATTCCCTGTCATTGGCAAAAGGGTGTCCTTCTATCTTCAGATGCAGGGAGGGCACCTTTCACATGGGAGATTTATTTTCTGTCTTTAGGGAGACAAAAAAGTGGGTCATCATGCCCCTTCTGCACTGTCCATTCCTTAAGTAACTTTAATTCAAAATAATCAATATACCTGTTAGGCATGTTTGCTGTGGTCTATCCTGGGCCCCTCCTTTCGCTTCAAAGCCAGCAGTGTTCCGTCTCATCTCAAATCTTTCTCTGACTCTGACTTCCTTTTCTGCCTCCCTCTCCCACTTTAAAGGACCCTGTGATTATTCTGAGCCTACCTAGATAAAAGTAATCTCCTTATTTTAAGGCTGGCTAATTAGCAAGCTTAATTCCATTTGCTACTGTAATTCCCCCTTGCCATGTAACCAAGTTCGCAGGTTTCAAGGATTAGGACTTGAACATTTTTGTGGCAGAGAGTGTTTTATTCCATCTGCGACAGAGAGCATCTTCAACAAGTGAAAAGAAAAAAAAAAAGAATTTATAAAATAAATGACGTCCAGAGAAATAGTTTATGGAAAAAGATAAAAGTGGATTCACTCTTCGCATCTTCATATTTATTCTAGGATAAATTTCACATGTGCCGTTGACCCTTGAAGAACATGAGTTTGAACTGTGTGGGTCTTATACAGGAATTTTTTCAATAACTATTTATTATGGTACTACACTATCCAGGAGTTGGTTGAACGTGAGGATACATAAGCTCAGATATGGAGGGTTGACAGTTAGTGATATTCAGAATTTTAACTGCCTGAAGGGTCAGCATCCCTAATCCTTTGTGGTGTTCAAGAGTCAACTTCCTAAGAGATTTAGATGTAAAACTACAAAACCATACAGGCAACCGAAAAGATATGGGTGAATTCCTTTATAAATATAAGTAGGTAAAGCTTTCCTAAGTGAAGAGTGAAAGCATTAGCTGCTCAATTGTGTCTGACTCTTTGCTCCTCCATGGAATGTAGCCCATGAGGTTGCTCAGTCCATGGAATTCTCCAGGCAGGAATACAGGAGTGGGTTGCCATTCCCTTCTTCAGAGGATCTTCCCAACCCAGGGACTGAACCCAGGTCTCCTGCCTTGCTGGCAGATTCTTTACATCTGAGCCACCAGGGAAGCCCTAAATCTTTCCTAAATCTACCACTAAATTTAAAAGCAAAATGGGTAAAGATATGTGTATGTTTGCATATACACAAATATACACACTCAGATGCCTGTATGTTGATGTACATATTGTTCACGGCAAGAAAAAGGACAACTTAGGAGTTTATCTCACAAATATTTCTAATATTTGAATAACTAGAGACGAGAAAGATTACTAACACTATAGATAATTGAGCGAGAAAAACGAATAGTTAAAAAAAGAAGAGCAAATGTCTTTAAAATTGCCTATCGTAAGAGAAGGGCTTCCCTGATGGCTCAGCTCATAAAGAATCTGCCTGCAATGCGGGAGGCCTGGGTTTGATCCTTGGGTTGAGAAGATCCCCTGGAGAAGAGAATGGTTACCCACTCCAGTGTTCTGGCCTGGAGAATTCCGTGGACAATATACATCACAAAGAGTTGGACACAACTGAGCAAATTTGTTTGATTTTGATGTTTTGACAGTAAGAGAAGGCTTCCGAGATGGCTCAGTGGTAAAGAATTTTTTGCAACCCCGTGGACTATATAGTCCATGGAATTCTCCGGGCCAGAATACTGGAATGGGTAGGGTAGCCTTTCCCTTCTCTAGGGGATCTTCCCAACCCAGGGGTTGAACCCAGGTCTCCCGCATTGCAGGCAGATTCTTTACCAGCTGAGCCACAAGGGAAGTCAAGAAAACTGGAGTGGGTAGCCTATCCCTCCTCCAGCGGATCTTCCTGACCCAGGAATTGAACTGGGGTCTCCTGCATTGCAGGTGGATTCTTTGCCAGCTGAGCTATGAGGGAAGCCATACTTTATTTGCTGCCCTGGGTCTTCACTGCTGTGCTGCCCTGGGTCTTCACTGCTGCGCACGGGCTTTCTCTAGTTACAGGGAGCACGGGCTACACTCTAACTGCAGTGCATGGGCTTGTCATTGCAGTGGCTTCACTGGTTGCAGAGCACAGGCTCTGGAGTGCATGGGCTTCAGCAGTCACGACACCTGGGCTCTAGGGTACAGTTCAATAGTTGTGGCCCACAGACTCAGTTCCCACAGCACATGGGATCTTCCCGGACCAGGGACTGAATCTGTTGACCCCTGCATTGGCAGGTGGATTCTTAACCACTGGACCACCAGTGAAGTCCCTTAAATATTTTGATGTAATTTATCTTAAACATAAATCCTAACTTAGTGTGATTAATAATAAGAAATAAGTATTTGGTCTCTGTCCACTGTTTCTGGCACAGAGTTCCTAAAACCCTTGGAATTTTCAGTATTGAGAGTAATAAAGGTGTCATTTGTTATGTTAATGAGGTGACGTTTGGACCTCACTGAAGGATGGTGGCTGACCGCCAGGACAATCAACCTTGTTGTTAGAGACTTAGAACTTTCAATCCTACCCTCTTGACGTTGAGAGAGGGGAGAGGAGTTGGAAGTTGACTCAGTCACCTATGGCTAATGATTTAATCAATCATGTCTATGTAATAAAGTCTCCATTAAAAACCCAAATGGACAGGGTTCAGTGAACTTCTGGGTGGGTGAACACGTGGAAGTTTGTGAAGAGTGGCCTGTTTGGAGAGGTATGGAAGCTCCATGCCTTTTCCCTGTACATTGCTCTAGGCATTTCTTCCATCTGGCTATTTCTGAATTATATTCTTTTATAATCAACCAGTGATCTAGTAAGCAAGAGGGCTTCCCTCGTGGCTCAGAGGTTAAAGCATCTGCCTGCAATGTGGGAGACCTGGGTTCAATCCCTGGGTCGGGAAGATCCCCTGGAGAAGGAAATGGCAATCCACTCCAGTATTCTTGCCTGGAGAATCCTGTGGATGGAGGAGCTTGGTGGGCTACAGTCCACGGGTCGCAAAGAGCTGGACACAACTGAGCGACTTCACTTTCACTTTCTAGTAAGCAAGATATTTACTAAGCTTTGTGAGTCATGCTAGCAAATTAATAGAACCCAAGGAAGGGGTTGTTGGAACCTTAAATATGTAGCAGTTCAGTCAAAGCAAAGAGGACGATCTGGGCTTGCAAGTGGCTTTGGAAGTGTATGTGTTGGGGGCGGTTTTGTAGGGCTGAACCCTTATCCTGTGGAATCTGACGCTGTCTCTGAGTAGACAGTGTCATAAATGAGTTGAAATGTAGGATACTCACAAGGGGCCTAAGAACTGCTTGTTGCAGATGTGGGGGAACACCCTATTTCCAATAATAGGATTAGGTGCAGAACTTTTACTTAGTCTAACGAAAAGGCCAAAAATCCATGATTTGCCAAAGAGCAAGAAGCCCCTTTGCACTCAGAATTTGGTCTTATTATACTGTTTTCCCCTAAAACATACCAAAGTGCTTGGGACAGAGGCTTCCCTGGTGGCTCTGCAGTAAAGAATCTGCCTGCAATACAAGAGCTGCAAGAGATTCAGTTTTGGCCCCTTAGTAGGGAAGATTCCCCTGGAGGAGGGCATGGCAACCCACTCCAGTATTCTTGCCTGGAGAATCCCTTGGACAGAGGAACCTGGCAGGCTACAATCCTTAGGGTCACAAAGAGTCGGACATGACTGAAGCGACTTAACACTCATGCACGCACAGATAGCAAAGAAGCTATCAAAAAAACTACTAATGTCACATTAAAAGGATTCAGGAATCAACCTAAAGAGGACCCCACAGGCAGAAGATGGAGCAATTCCAAAGGTACCAGATAAAAACATAATTGTTTTGATTAATGCTTTATTTGTACAACTATGCGAACTCTGTTAGTCACTTTTTAAAGTTTCTTTAAATTTACTGATTTGGGTTTGATTATCCTTGTGGCTCAGATGATAAAGAATCTATCTGAAATGTGAGAGACCAGGGTCCAGCCCCTGGGTCAGGAAGATCCCTTGGAAAAGGGAATGGCTATCCACTCCAGTATTCTTGCTTGGAGAATTCCATGAACAGAGGAGCCTGGTGGGCTGCAGTCCATGGGGTTGAAAAGAGATGGACAGGACTAAGCAACTAACACTTTCACTTTTCAATTTCAACTGGGCAAGTATTCACACATTACAGTAAAATCAACTTTATCAGAAAAAAGATGGAACAATTTTAGCATCAATAATCATGCTAACTGCAGTGACTTTAATACAAAATATATTTTAATTAGTTGTTTCACAATAATACTTACTAAAAAAAAATCACCACCACCACCAAATAAATTGGTTCCATAATGCTAGAGAACAAATTTATTATTATTTTTTAAATAATTTAATCAAAGCATTTACCCTATCTTCCTTCTATTGGTAACCACTAGGTAGATGCCTTTACTATATTGTACCATTGGTAACTATTGGGTAGATGAGGGGAAGTTTCCCTTTATAGAAATATTCTAGGAAATAAATGAAGTAATAATACTATTGGAGTTTTATCTTTTTACTGCTCCTTGCCACCCTCTATTGATCCCCATTAGGAATCAAGACACAAAGCATCAATCAGTTCAGTTCAGTCACTCGGTTGTGTCCGACTATTTGCGACCCCATGAACCGCAGTGCGCCAGGCCTCCCTGTCCATCACCAACTCCCAGAGTTCACCCAAACCCATGTCCATTGAGTCGGTGATGCCATCCAACCATCTCATCCTCTGTCGTCCCCTTCTCCTCCTGCCTTCAATTTTTCCCAGCATCAAGATCTTTTCAAATGAGTCAGCTCTTCGCATCAGGTGGCCAAAGTATTGGAGTTTCAGCTTCAACATCAGTCCTTCCAATGAACACCCAGTTACTGATCTCTTTAGGACAGACTGGTTGGATCTCTTGCAGTCCAAGGGATTCTCAAGAGTCTTCTCCAACACTACAGTTCAAAAGCATCCATTTTTCTGCACCCAGCTTTCTTTATAGTCCAACTCTCACATCCATACATGACCACTGGAAAAACCATAGCCTTGACTAGNGTTTCAGCTTCAACATCAGTCCTTCCAATGAACACCCAGTTACTGATCTCTTTAGGACAGACTGGTTGGATCTCTTGCAGTCCAAGGGATTCTCAAGAGTCTTCTCCAACACTACAGTTCAAAAGCATCCATTTTTCTGCACCCAGCTTTCTTTATAGTCCAACTCTCACATCCATACATGACCACTGGAAAAACCATAGCTTTGACTAGTCAGACCTTTGTTGACAAAGTAATGTCTCTGCTTCTTAATATTCTGTCTAGGTTGGTCATAACTTTTCTTCCAAGGAGTAAGTGTCTTTTAATTTCATGGCTGCAATCACCATCTGCAGTGATTTGGGCAGCTGATAAAATTGAAAGACAGACAGTGTGCTTCCTCATAAAGAACAGTACTACATCATCTATAGCGAAGTCTTGTTAAAAATCAAATCTGAATCTGATCAAGCCCTAGATCTAGCAACTGACAAGAAAAATAGAGAATACGGGAAGCTATGAACTACTCCACTGGGATGCAGTTAACAAAATGCAAACTGAGGGAAACTAAAGATCTGTAAAGATCGAATGACAGTATTTCCAACAATCAACTATTAAGTGAAAAGACAAATGGAGGAAACTACCAATTAAAAGAGACTTAAGAGATTCATCAACCAAATTTAATGTGCTAAACTGGTAAATAAACAGAAAGAATCAAGCATTCATCTTGTATTTCTTACTAAAACTGGAATAACCCAAAGAGCAGACCGCAGCAATGGCACCTGCCTTCTGGTCATCTTTTTCAATCTGTGTTTTGGACACTGAATGAATTGACTCACCAGTTGGTGGAGATAATTATCATTATGATAATGCTAATATATTATTAATGAAAATAACAATGATGATAATAATGTAATTAAATTCTTGAGCCCACCTTATGTGTGAGGAACTGTGTATTATTTCATTACTAATGTAAGTACTTTATTATTTGAATATTGCAGATATTATTTCCATATTTCCTTATTACAGATGAGGAAACAGAGGTTTAGATAAATTGAATGACTTGCTCATGATCTCACAGCCAATATTAAGCTGGAAGCTTGTGCTTGAGAATAAGATTCCTAACTGTCTAGGGCTTTTTACCTTCCTCAAGGACTTAATTCAGCATAAATGTAAAAGAAAAAGTAACTCTTTCGGTTGAATGTTATTTGACACTATAAATATAGTTAAGCAAGAGGTTCCATACCCTCTAAAATAAATAGCATGAAGAGAAAATACAATGAAATCCATACCCCGTTTATAGCTGAAGAATCTGTGCTTTTGCACCTAGACTGGAACTCTGCTTTAAGTGGATTGTCATTTCAGGATTGCTTTAGGGACCAATGGTGGTAGAGAGGAATGTTTTAGTCTAATAATATTAACCTGAATATTAAAAATGTGCTATCTAGGGACACAGTGTATTCTTGCATTATAGAGGAAGAAAGGGAAAAAAATTTAAAACTAGAGCAGAGAGGTAGAAAGGTGAAGAGGAAAATAGGTTATGGAAATGAGAATTCAGCTGGGGGATAAGCTTAATGAATAATTAGTGAGAGGGGCTGGGGTATATGTAAGGCGGGGCTCACTGCAAACTGCACGGAAGTTAGAAGAACATCGTGCACTGTGTCATGTGTTTTTTTTTTTCCTCGTATCATTAATGGTAACAATTAGAATACTGCTAATATGTCATGGAGGCCTGGCAGACTACTGCCTGGGTGAGGTGATGACATTCATCTTTTTCTGCTCTGCATCTGACCTCTGTGTCATTCGATTAGAACTCGGTGAGGACCATTTGGATCATGCTGGCAATTATTCTGGATGCAGTAGAATCTGGAAATTTTGTACCAAGATTTATCAAGGGCTATGCTCATTTTTATTCAAAAATGGGGATAAATTGGAACCTTTGCTCTCCAAGAGTCATTCTGGAATCTACGAACCAGGTAGCCCCAGAAAGTGTGTTAATTTCTCAGTCATGTCTGACTCTTTGCAACCCCATGGACTGTACTCTGCCAGGCTCAGAGTCCATGGACTTCTCCAGGCCAGAATACTCGAGTAGCCATTTCCTTCTCCAGGGGAACTTCTCGACTCAGGGATTGAACCTGGGTCTCCTGTACTACAGGCTCAGAAGAGCGGTTGGCAAGTCGATTTTTAGGTTGTGCTTCAAAATACCAAGATATAGTTTGGGCACCGTTTTTTGTTTTGTTTCATTTTATAAGACTGAATGTTAAATTTTATTCTCAATGCATGCAGTATAGAAGAATCATAACAAAGTAAATGATGATAGTATTTTGAGGATGAAATGTACTAGACCAGGTAAGGTTTGAGATATGAAAAAGAACATTGAGGGATAGGCTCAGATTATTCAAAGCTCAAACAATCTAAATTTAAATGTTCCTTTATCATGTGTCTGACAAAAATCTGTGTCCCTGGGTCTACCTTTCTGTCAAACTTTCTAGTATTTTCTCATATCTTTTGTTAACTATAGCACAGAGATCACAGAATTATGTTTCCTTCCCCTCTATCCACTTCTTTCCCAGTAATTCTGCCTTCTCTGAAGGCTGAGGGGCTCATTACCACAGAGAGATTTGATTTCTTGGGTTCTCCCTTAAAAAATCTACAATATTTTGGAATACTTCAATTAGTTGTGGATTAGATACTAGTTTGTGTCCCTATTTTATGAAATTACTAATCCCAGGGAATAACAAAGGTGTTGAATATGTTAGGTGCTTAAGAAATATAGTTTGTGATTTGATCAAATACATGTCCTGTTCTTAGAACACATGAAGTTCTTCCCAAGCAATTCTTATTTTTGTTTTGGCTCTGAATTAAGCCTTGGCTAATTTTGACTGGCTTGTTCTTCAGAATAACAAAGCCCCACCCTGAAGTCCAGCAGCCTCATTCAGTGTAGGATTTCCTCTCTCCAAGGCCAAAGAGTCATTGCATTCGCTATTGTGATGACAAATCAAGACCTCTCCACCCTGTAAACAAAACAATGTAAAACACATTGAAGTTAAAAACAAAAGTAATCCCACGTAAATAGGAGGAACAATAATTTATCAGAGTTTCTTAAGGGGATCTCTGTTATTTGTGAACCTGAACTTGAATTGTATACACAGGCTTTACTTCCATGGTAGCTGTTCTCAAGTTTATTTAGATGTTTAATGTATAAACCTCTCTGACTTTCATAAACTGTTGCACTGATCTCTATATTTTCTTTCTTCCTATCTGTGTTATAAATGAAATAAGTACTTAACAATTCATCTATGTTTTGACCTGAGTTATACTTCACTGGTGGCTCAGATGGTAAAAAATCTGTCTGCAGTGCAGGAGACCCCAATTTGAGCCTTGGGTCAGGAAGATCCTCTAGAGACGGGAATGGCTACCCACTCCAGTATTCTTGCCTGGAGAACTCCAAGGACAGAAGAGCCTGGCAGGCTATGGGCATGACATCTTAAAGAGTCAGCCATGACTGAGTGACTAACACTTTCATACAAACCCACACATGCAATATGCTAGCCATTAGCTATATGTGTCTATTGAATAGGGCTTCCCAGGTGGAGCAGTGATAAAGAATCTGCCTGCCAGTGCAGTAGACACAAGAGATGCAGGTTTGATCCCTGGGTTGGGAGGATCCCCTGGAGTAGGAAATGCAGCCCACTCTAGTGTTCTTGCCTGGAAAATTCCATGGGCAGAGGAGCCTGGTGAGCAACAGTCCAAATACTTGAAATGTGGGTAATACAAATTAAGATGTACTATAAGTGTACATGCAGAATTTCTGATGTAGAAGAACAAGAAAAACCCATAAAATATCTCACTAATATTTTTATGATGATTACATATTTAAATGCTAATAACTGTGATATATACTGAGTTAAATAACATACATCACTGAATTCAATGATTTCTTCATTAAATGTTACCTCTGGAACATTTAAATTAAATATATGTGGCTCAGCAAGCCAGGCTTCAGCAATATGTGAACCGTGAACTTCCAGATGTTCAAGCTGGTTTTAGAAAAGGCAGNACTGTCTTGCTTTTTCCATGATCCAGAGGATGTTGGCAATTTGATCTCTGGTTCCTCTGCCTTTTCTAAAGCCAGCTTGAACATCTGGAAGTTCAAGGTTCACATATTGCTGAAGCCTGGCTTGGAGAATTTTGAGCATTACTTTACTAGCGTGTGAGATGAGTGCAAAAGTGTATTTCCCTCAAAACAGAATAGTGAGACAGTGATCAATAACTTCAACAAACACTCTTGTTGCAAAGAAGATAAGAACTATTACTTGATAAGGCCTTTATTTTTCCCAATCCATTGTTTTTCTAGGTGGTAGAATTATTTCTCTGGAAGAGCATGTATTTCTATTATATTCCTCAGCCACATCTCATAAGAATACTGGAATAATATGCATCTTTAGGGGGCTGAGCAGCTTACTAAGCCTCCTCTCTCCTTCTAGAAAACTGGGGGCCCCAAAGTTGTTTATGTCTTAGAAGTCTCTTGGAATTTTTGTCTAAAAGTCTCTAAAAAATGTAGGTTTAAAAAAATTATTTGATTTCAGTCAGCAACTATCACACTCCTGTTCTGAGATGCTCTGTTCTCTCTACACTTCTAAGTAACTTGAGCTACTAGGCTTCGAGGAGAGTGTGGATATCTCTTTCTTGCTAAGGCATTTTATTCAGTTAACATTTCTAGGAGTCACCTTAAGTCAGCCAGTTTTCAACACAGGTTACGAATGGCAATGCCATTTGTCTGGGCATGTATTTTCATCTGAATCTTAACTGTGCCTTTTTGCTCAAAAGCATTTCTATTTCTCTTTCCACTTCAGTTCAGTTCAGTCGTTCTGTCGTGTCCAACTCTTTGTGACCCCATGGACTGCAACACACCAGGCCTGCTTGTCCACCACCAGCTCCTAGAGTTTCCTCAAACTCATGTCCATTGAGTCGGTGATGCCATCCAACCATCTCATCCTCTGTCGTCCCCTTCTCCTCCTGCCCTCAATCTTTCCCAGCATCAGGGTGTTTTCAAATGAGTTAACTCTTCACATCAGGTAGCCAAAGTACTGGAGTTTCAGCTTCAACATCAGTCCTTCCAAGGAAACAGCTCTAAAATCCCTGTAATTCCTGGTTGCTCTCATTTCTCTTTCTTTCCTGATGATTGGGTTATAAATCAGCCCAACTCTTTTCTGAGGTTATCCGACAATTCTGGGGAAAAAAATAACTAAGTCACACTGGTAGCATTGTGTTTTGAAACCTCTTTCTCTGAAGCCGCTCATTCTTTGAGTATCTGCTTTCTAAGCCGTTGCAGATGATGGCTGGCTAAAATGTCTTGCCTCTGCATATTGTGGGCCACTGTTTCTTCATACTCTAATAACTATTTATAACTTGTCTCTTGGACTCAAGGTCAACATAACAGATTTTCGGCTTTTTGCAACAGGAGCACTTAACCTTAAGATACTAGTATCTATTTTAGTCAACTTGCTATAATAACAAATAAGCTCAAAAGCTTAGTGAAACAAGAAAAAATTAATTTCTTTCTCATGTTATCCAGAATCCTAGGTCAGTTGTTGTTCAGTCAGATGCTTTAAATAGGCTGGGCTCTGCTCTGCTGTTCTCTATGTGCCTGAAGGTCCAGCTTCTGTGCCAGCAGTTCACAATGCCTCTTAAGGCTTCCACTTGGAATTAGAAGTCAAAGAGCTAGCATCCTGTCCCTACTGTTCACATTACATTTTCCAAAGCAAATTACAGAATTTAGGCCACAATCAGTGGGCAAAGAAATGCAGAAATATATATAGAAATACAAAGAAGTATTGAGAAGGAAGACATGAATGACGGGCGTGTTAACAAAATTTACCCATGATCCCATCTTAAATGGTTTGAAAGACAGCACATAATAAACGATCCCCATAAAAACAGAAACAGAAAAAAATGAACAGAAACTATCAACAATTATTAACTAAACCAAATTCTTAAAAAAATAACCAACACAGAACTGCGAAACCTCTGACAACTTGGTCAAATGAAAAAGGCTAAAACATGAAAAGGGGACCATCACCAGAGATGTAGCAAAAATTACAAAGACTCATACAGTTTGGAAAAGATAGGTAACAAATTTGTAGAGCTCTCACTAACACAGCTCTTCACACAGAATGTAAATACTTAAATAACACCACAAAGAAATTGTGTCAGTACTTCAAGATCTTCCCTAAGTTAAAACACCAAATCCAGATAGTATTATAGGCAAGTTTTATCAAACATTTAAAGAACAAGTGCTTTGAGCTTATACAATATTGTAGAGACTACAAAATAAAAAAAAGAAACTATCTCCCCCTAAATAATTCTACAAGGCTAAGTCAACCTTGGTAGCAAAACCTGACAAGGATAGAAAGAAAATTTATAGAACCATCTTAATCATGAATATGAATGCCAAAATTTTATATATAATATTAGCAAAAAATACCAGGAATATATTAAAAGTTTAATATACCTTCAACAATCTGGGTTTATTCCAGTAATGAAAATTTTGTTTAACATTAGAAAGTCAGTTATTACAATTTTTAATATAAAAAATTTAAATGATTGGGATTAACAGATACAAACTGCTATATATAAAATAGATAAGCAAGAAGGATTTATTGTATAGCACAGGGAACTATATTCAATATTTATAATAACCTATAATGGGAAATAATCTAAAAATATATATCTACATAACTGAATCACTTTGCTGTACACTTAAAACTAACTCAACATTGCAAATCAACTATACTTTAATAAAAACAAAGTTTAAATGACAAAAATTAGGCTATTATCTCCATAGAATCATAAAAAGTTTTGGATGAAATTTAATAGTGGTTGATAAAACATCTAGTATGTTAGGGAAAAAAAAACCTCTTCAATAAACAAGATCTAGAAAAATACTCAGGAAGTATTTTAATAATGGAATGTTAAAAATCTCTAGAACTTTCAGATCATAAAAGATAAGGCATCATTCTAGCACTAATTTTATTCAATTTTGTGTCTAAGGCAAAGAGGTAAGAAAAAGATGTGAGTATAAGGATTGCAAAGATAGAAAAAATTATTATTTTCAATATCAAGTTTATTGATTATTCTAGATAGAAAATAAAATATAAAAATCAATTACTTACTAAGACAGACAGCAAGGAAGAAAATGCAATAATAATAGTAATATGCCAGTTACAGCATTTCTAAGGAATATTAAATACCTAAGATAAGTGTAACATAGATGTGTCAGATCATAATAGAAAAAAAGTAATTTTGGGTCTTCTCTGGTGGCTCAGTAGTAAAAACTCCACCTGCAATGCAGGAGAAACAGGTTTGATCCCGCAGTCAAAAGGAAATGGCAACCCACTCAAGTATTCTTGCCTGGGAAATCCCATGGACAGAAGAGCCTAGTAGGTTATAGTCCACAGGGCCACAACAGAATTGGGTATGACTTAGCAACTAAACAACAAATTCGATTTTATTGAAATATATTAAAGAGACTTGCATAAAGAGATGTGTCACTTTTGTGAATAAAAACCTCAATACAAGTAATATATGAGTTTCAAAATCCTAACAGATATTTTTGTGAAAATTGGCAAGTTAATTTTAACTTTTGTATAGAAAAAAAGAAGAAAGACTGAAAGTAGGTAGAACTCTCCTGGAGAAAAGATCAATGACCAGTCACTGATTATCAGATATAAAGAATGAAAACCACTTAATAACTAAAATGGTGTGCAATCAGTGTAGAGACAGATAAACGGACTACTGAGACAGGAGGTGTCCAGAAACATGACTAACTGTATCGAAAAGAGATTTATAACAAAGATAGGATTATTAAGTAGATCTGGGGACTTAAGTAGAGCTGGACAATTGTTTTCTCATGCAGAAAAAAGAAATTGAGTTCCTTATCCCACAGCTTGCAAATTGAGGAATTAAGTAGAGCTGGAAAGTTGTTTTTTCATGCAGAGAAAAGAAATTGGTTCCTTATCCCACAGCTTGCAAAACATATTTTCCCCCAAATAGGTATTAAGTGAATTAGGTAAATTCACTTAATTCTAGGTGAATTAAAACTTAAATGTAAAAGTCAAAATAATAAAACATTGAGAAAGTCATATAACATACTCTGCTTGAAAATATATATTAAAGGATGTTAAAATTATCACTACCAGTCTGCCAAGTTGAATACACTATAACTAGAAGGAATATTCATTAAAACATACCGTAAGGGAAATGAAAAACTACAGACTTGAAAATGTAGTTACAAAACATAAGATGCAAACTAAATCTACACAAAAAACACAAAGAGCTCTTACTCACCCCTATTCCCCAAAACAAGTCAAAAGAAAAGACTTTGTCAAAGAGAAATCATGGATGCTCATTAGCTTAATATTATTCATTCCCATTAGCAATTAGGGAAATACAAATTAAATCTATACTGAGATATCATTTCATGTCTACTAACTAGTTTAATTTCAAATATTGGTGAAGCTGTGGAACAATCAGAACATTTATGTACTGATAGGGGGAGTTTTAATGGGAGCAACAACTTTGCAAGAAATTGAATAGTTTTATAATATATGATAAAGCAATTTCACTCGTTGTATATTCTAGAAAAATTCATGCACATATTCACTAGGAGAGGAGATACTATTTATAAACACCCCAAACCAAACAACCCCCGAATTTAGAAAGCTAACTAAATGCTTGCTGCTGCTGCTGCTGCTAAGTCGCGTCAGTCGTGTCCGACTCTGTGCGACCCCATAGACGGCAGCCCACCAGGCTCCCCCGTCCCTGGGATTCTCCAAGCAAGAACACTGGAGTGGGTTGCCATTTCCTTCCCCAATGCATGAAAGTGAAAAGTGAAAGTGAAGTCGCTCAGTCGTGTCCGACTCTAGCGACCCCATGGACTGCAGCCCACCAGGCTCCTTGGCCCAAGAGATACTTCCAGGCAAAAGTACTGGAGGGGGGTGCCATTGCCTTCTCCGAACTAAATGCTTATTATCAGTAAAATTGATAAATCCTATTATTTTTATGTAAAAAAATACCACATATTTCACAAAAATTATGAAGAGATTATACCCAGAAATTTGGGTGAATTCAGGAACATTATGTTCAGTGAAAAAATAAATTTAAAAATGCCAACAGGTGGTAAAACTATAAAGAAAAACAAGGGAGTGATAAAAACAAAATGTAACATCCTGCTCCTCCTAAACAATGAGAGAATTGAGTAAGATGAAAGGCCCAGGGGATAACAAATGGCAAAGCTAATTCTTTTTATTAAATTGGGCAGTCGGTAAATGGATTGTATAAGTTTTATATTTATGTATATATAAATATTGGGCTTGCCTGGTGGTGCTAGTGGTAAAGAACCTGCTGCCAATACAGGAGACATAAGAGACGCAGGTTTGATCCCTGGTTCGGGAAGATCCCCTGGAGGAGGGCAAGGCAACCCACTCCAGTATTCTTGCCTAGAGAATTCCCATGGACAGAGGAGCCTGGTGGGCTATAGTCCATGGAGTCTCAAAGAGTCTGACCCAACTAAAGTAACTTAGTGCTTTTATAAATATTTTATATCTATATTCATTTCATGTTCCTTTATAAAACAGTAACAAAAAATGCAAGATATAGAAAGAATAGTCATACCTCTGGGATCACACACTGCTCTGACACTATGAACATAATAAATAGGCTTTCCTTTCCTTTATTTATTTATTTTTATTTTATTTTATTTTTAATTTTTATTTTTTAGTTTGTTTTGCTTTACAATACTGTACTCATGTGTAGGATAAGAGGCATCAGAAAAGGCTGTTCCTTTTTTTTTTTTTTAACAGTTTTTTTTTAAAATTTTTATTTCTGACAATCCGTTTCTTACATGATAGTATAGATGTTTCAGTGCCATTCTCCCAAATCTTCCCACCCTCTCCCTCTCCCTCAAAGTCCAAAAGTCCATTCTATACATCTGTGTCTCTTTTGCTGTCTCACACACAGGGTTATCATTACCATGTTTCTAAATTCCATATATATGAGTTAGTATACTGTATTGGTGCTTTTCTTTCTGGCTTACTTCACTCTGTATAAAGGCTGTTCCTTTAAAAAAGGCAGAGACAACTCTAATAAAGACTTTAAACTTCGAATTGACAAATCAGTTTCACAAAGAAAATTTTTTTTCATCTGAAAGAGGTTGAATTTCATTCGGTTGATGAATTTTCTCCCTTCCAACCATTATCAGTGAGAATAGGGACTCCAAATATAGCATAAAATAAAACTATACTTTGGGGACATCTAAGCCATTGATTCAGAGAAGGCAAAGGCACCCCACTCCAGTACTCTTGCCTGGAAAATCCCATGGATGGAGGAGCCTGGAAGGCTGCAGTCCATGGGGTCGCTGAGGGTTGGACACGACTGAGCAACTTCACTTTCCCTTTTCACTTTCATGCACTGGAGAAGGAAACGGCAACCCACTCCAGTGTTCTTGTCTGGAGAATCCCAGGGATGGAGGAGCCTGGTGGGCTGCCATCTATGGGGTTGCACAGAGTCGGACACGACTGGAGTGACTTAGTAGTAGTAGTAGTAGTAGAAGTAGTAGTAAGCCATTGACTGAGCAACTGAACTGAACTGAACCCATGAGTACACTCGGTTTCAGTTCCATGAGAATTTACAGGGATAAATTCAAGGTGACATTGTGGCACAATAGGAAACTGTCCCCAGACCAGATTTGGGAAAGAAGCGGTCAGAGAAGGCTTCCTGAGAAAATTGACCAAGTGAGACTTAAGAGATGAGGAGGATTTAATCAGGGAAGTTTTTCCATCAGAAGAAGAAGCGCATATAAGGACCACTCTCTTTTCATCTTCCACTGACCCTGGGAATAACTGATAGACATTAAAGGTATCCTACCTTTCTATGAACTGAAGTGAAGTGAAAGTGAAAGTCGCTCAGTCGTGTCCACCTCTTTGTGACCTAGTCCATGAAATTCTCCAGGCCAGAATACTGGAGTGGATAGCCATTCCCTTCCCCAGGGGATCTCCCCAATCCAGGGATCGAACGCAGGTCTCCCACATTCCAGGCAGATTCTTTACCAGCTGAGCCACCAGGGAGGCCAAACTGAAGTGCCAATCCGTTACTAAATGCATATTCTAGCCTGAGAGAGCTATGGCATTTATTCTCTAGTCTAGCCATCCCCGACATTTTTGGCATCGTGGAAGACAATTTCTTCTCCAGGCTGTGCGGTGCAGGGGATGGCTTAGGGATGACTCGAGTACATTATATTTCTTGTGCACTATATTTCTAATGTGGTAGATAAAGAAATAATTATACAACTCATCATCACTTGCCACTCACAGAGAGGGTTTTGAAATGAGTCTGCAAGTCATTGATTTCTTATGGTCTCTGTGTGGTCAAGCCTCTCTGCTAGTGATAATCTGTACTTGCTGCCTCTCCCCATCATTGCCTCAGCATCACCTCGGATTATCAAGCATTAGATTCTTATAATGAGTGGGTAACCTGGATCCCTTGCATTCATGCTCCTAGGAGAATCTAATGTTGCTGCTGAACTGACAGGAACTGGAGCTCAGGCTTGTGGTAATTTGAGCAATGGGGAGCAGCTACACATACAGATGAAACTTTGCACATCCTAACAGGCCACGGACTGGTGGTTGGATACCCCCGCTCTAGTCTCGCACAGGCCAGAGAGCTTCCTGTCCTCAGAGCTCTTATTATTATGTATTATAATGTGTTCTTTATTTGTCTGCCCTTCTAGATTGAGAAATCCTTGAGGGCCTCTTTCACTTTATCCATAAAGCCCAACACAGACTTTAGTCCAAAGAAGAGTTAAAAAAAATGTTTAATGAGAGTTGAAAGAATAAAAAACAGGATACAATGATCTGGGGGGAAAGGCATATTGGTGAACTGAATATATCCCAAAGGAAAGAAATCTATGAATGTGCAAGATACCAGTTCAGAAGCAAATTGGAGAGAAGATATATTTTAATTCCAACCAGTTCCTCTCAGTCTCCACTGACCTTGTGCTATTTAATCCCTCAAAGACTGCTGCTATCCTTTAGTAAATTGCTTCAAAATGTTATTGGTTTATAGGTTCTGGGAATTGAGACAGGTTTATCCAAAATATAATCAATATTAGATTGAAGTTTGATTATGAGATCTGAAACTTCAGAAGTGACCCCCAAAGATGATGAATTTTCTGTACAGCATAGCATATTTAATTGTATTAAACTGTGCCACTAAACTGATGATCCCTATAACTGAATTAAAGTCACTGCCACTACATTAAGTGGTTCTTAGCATTCCAGGTGACACGACTCTGACAAATGAAAAAGACAAATAAAAAAATTGGCATTACATTCTAGGCCTGCAAAGAGTGATATAATGTCACTGCAGGGGCTTGGGGCAGGTATTATAAAGAGAGCTCTCCAATAATAATTGGGCTCTAGCTTTGAATGGACCTTGGGCTTTCTTTTAAAGTAGAAGTCTGTATTATAGGACAAAGAGCTTTATCTCTTGTGACGGGAAAGCTAAGAATAACTGCTCTTTATGAGTCATGCAAACACATTCCAAAAAGAGCTTTCTTCTCTTAAACATCTGTAACAGCATTTCCTGTCCTTTCCCACCACCTCAGCCCAGGTAGAGCTGACAGGCAAGCGATAATGGGCAGCAGCTATTTTTATTCTATTGAATTTCATAAAGGAACAGAAAATAATTCACATGGATAAATAATCCAGTTCTCTATCTTCAGAGACAAAATGTGGCCAGGAGTGACCTTTGGGGACAGAAACTGTACAAGGATTCCTTTTTCAGCTTGTAGCTGGTGCCAATTTCTCACCAGTTGGAGATAATTCTAGCTCTCTGGTTGAATCCTTATTTCAGCATCTTTTATGGGGATGACCATTTGATGTTTGGAGAAAATGTTTTGCCCTGGCTGATGCTCAGTCTTTCACAGATAGCTCCCTAATACCATTTTTTTTCTTCATAAATGAATCTAACTTGTATTATTTTAGAAAGCTGACGTTTAGGGTTCAGCATATAATATGAGGACACTTTTTATATATTTAAAAATCAGAAAGGAACTTTGTTTCTTTTTAACAAAATCTTAGATTTCTCCATTAAAAAGACCAGAGAGACTACCCCTGAACTCTGTCTTGACTTGGAGAGGTTGTGCAGGGGTTGAATGGTAATGACTTTTTGATGATGTTGTTCGCTGTGGAACACACCTGCCCTTCCATAAAAGGTAGGGGGAAATAGATAGTCAAAGGTATTTGTTGAATGAATGAACACCCTTCTAGGAAGAGAAACAACCATTGATATATTTTCAGTCTGGATGTCTGTGTTCCCAAGTGTCATGACCTCAGAGTGAAACAAACACAAACCAGTCTGGCTAGAATATTATAGTTTCTCTTACTAGTGCAGCAAGCCAGCGTATTTCAGGCATCTATTGTACCCTCTAAGCAACAGCAGCTGCTTAATGAATCCTCAAATCAGAGATTTTATTTTTTCCTTTACAACCCAGCACGGTGGAGCTAACAGAGGGCAACATTTACAAAAATAATTAAAATGGTGCCAGCTTTTACAAGAAAGAGGAGGGGCCCTGACTAGCAGAGACCTGAAGGACCAGCAGCTGCAGATACCGCTTTGAAGAGACAACAACCTTCCTCACCCTTGAGGGGCAGCGGGTTTACTGCTTGACAGTAACCCTTTCCCAGGTGAAGATCCTCTTATGCCTGGAAAGTTGTGCCTGTTCTCCAAACAGGAGAACACAGCAGCTCTGCTGGTCACTAGGATTTTCTGACTGGTTCCAGTTTTCTTTGTTGTGTTTCCCTGCTGCAAAGCAACAGAAGGAAGGCACTATGCCTGCAGGGCTTTTGATGTAGTGCACAGAATTTTTTTTCTCAGAATGTATTTCTGTTGCCATCTGCATCAGGGTAACATTTTTTTTTTTTTACATTCAATCTGAGTGCCTTCAATTCACATAAACAATTTGCATAAATTGTTTAATGTTTGGTTTTTTTTTCACCTCTCCTTTGCCGCTCCATGTTTCTCAAAAAATACATCTTCTCTTTGAATCTTGTGTTCTTACTTATCCATGTACCCACCTCCTTCCTTCCTTATCCTTATGACCAAAAGAGGGAATAGGAACAGGTTTTGAAAAATTATTGAATCGTTAAATTATTTTTAGGCACAGTTAACTTAGATGATTTTCAAAACTATGAAATTTGAAAGGCTGGAAGAAAGTGAAATTTTTTTTTTTATACCTTTTACCTCATGGGTTTCCACTATAAACTTGGGAAGATGTTGCTTTTGGAGAAAAGAGTCAGTCTTGAAAGGTAATTTTTAAAAGTCACACAATAAGTAATTTAAAACCCAGAAATGTGCAATTCTCACTTGTTAGGGTGGATATTACAGTTGGCCATTCATATCTGTGGGTTCTGACAGTATTCAGAAAAAAAAAAATTCCAGAAAGCTTCAAAAAGCAAAACTTGAATTTGCTGCATGCCAGCGACTATTTATGTAGTATTTATATTGCATTAGGTATTACAAGTAATCTAGAGATGATTTCAAGCATGCATTAGGATGGGCATAGTTTATATGCAAATACGATGCAATTTTATTTAAGAGACTTAAGCATCTGTGGATTTTGGTTTCGAAGGGTGTTGGGGGGGGCAGGGTCTTAGAATCAATTCCCCATGGATACCGAGGGAGGACTATATCTTGTTTGGATATTCTCTTTGACATATCATCTAGTCTGCTAAAGTAAGTACAATGCCAAACTATTGGTTTTCTTCTACAGCAGCTGGAAGAGATGGCATTTCAAAAGAGGGAGTATTGTTCTCATGACTCTTGTGACCACTACCATTTCAGGCAGACCCTTACGTTAATCTGTGCACCCATGCAGTTCATGCTGTGTCTAAAGGGTGAGCTAGATAATGAGGCCTGGGTGTAGAATGTATTTCTCTATTACCATCATCAAAGTTTTTTCATCTTTGTGCAACAGTTATTTATTGAACGTTAGCTGAAGTCTTTTAAGGCTCCAGAACAGTATGCAAAAGAGGTCCTTCAGCAACTGACTATGCTAAAACATGATAAACATTTATACTGGTTTCAGTTGCAAGTAACAGAAAAATGCAAAGTAGCTTACATCAGAAATAGCTGTTTTGATAAACAAATGAAAGTACATGGGCAGGACTGGCATCAGTTATGGCTGGATTTAGAGGGTCAAAGGATGTCATGTCTGCTGGATTAGCTCTGCTTCTCTCTGTGGCTTGCCTTCTTTCCCAGACTGATGTGATGGTAAGATGGTTCTAGAAGCTCTTCATATCATTTCTTCTTGAGTGGGAAAGAGCCAGTATCTCTTACTAATAATTTCTACAAAAATGTGGGAGTTCCTTCTGATGGACATGTCTTCCCCAAGTGTCTTTTGTAAACTGACCAAGGGAGACCAGATTAGCAGGCTTATGTGGATTGATGAAGCCAGGTCACATGACCAAGAAAGGAAATTCAGTGCTCTGATTGGTCATACCAGGGTCATATGACCAGAAAGTAGACTAAGTGGTCTGATTGGCCAAATCTAAGACATTTGCCCAGAAAGTGGATTTAGTATGGTTTGTTGTTGTTCACTCACTAAATCGTGTCTGACTCTTTGTGACCCCATGGACTGTAGCCCACCAGACTTCCCTGTCCTTCAATGTCTCCCTGAGTTTGCTCAAACTCATGTCCATTGAGCTGGTGATGCTATCTACCCATCTCATCCTCTGTCGTCCCCTTTTCCTTTTGCCGTCAATCTTTCCCAACATCAGGGTCTTTTTCAGTGAGTTGGCTCTTTGCATCTGGTTGTCAAAGTATTGGAGCTTCAGCTTCAGCATCAGTCCTTCTAATGAATATTCAGGGTTGATTTCCTTTTGGATTGACTGGTTTGATCTCCTTGTATCCAAGGGACTCTCAAGAGTCTTCCCCAGCATCACAGTTGGAAAGCGTCAATTCTCTGTTGGATAACATTCCCTGGAAGGGAATTCAGTGCTTGGATTTGCCAGGCATATTTGAGTACTTACTATGTTCTGGACTTAGTTCTAAGCACTTATATGCTTTACCTATTTCCATCTGTTTCTATCATGAATTCTGTGAGGTGGTTATAACTACTATATACATTTTATATTTAAGAATTCAAAGTTTCAGAATTAAGTATTCTGCCTTAGGTTGCACAGTTGTAAGGAGGTAGAGCCAGGATTTGAGGGACAGTGTCTGATTTTGGAGCCTGCTCTCTGAAGCAGTATGATATTCCATTGTTCAAATGACAGTGATAGCACCAGAAAAGCTAATTCTTGTTGGGTACTTACTATGCAAAGGCTTTANGTATCCAAGGGACTCTCAAGAGTCTTCCCCAGCATCACAGTTGGAAAGCGTCAATTCTCTGTTGGATAACATTCCCTGGAAGGGAATTCAGTGCTTGGATTTGCCAGGCATATTTGAGTACTTACTATGTTCTGGACTTAGTTCTAAGCACTTATATGCTTTACCTATTTCCATCTGTTTCTATCATGAATTCTGTGAGGTGGTTATAACTACTATATACATTTTATATTTAAGAATTCAAAGTTTCAGAATTAAGTATTCTGCCTTAGGTTGCACAGTTGTAAGGAGGTAGAGCCAGGATTTGAGGGACAGTGTCTGATTTTGGAGCCTGCTCTCTGAAGCAGTATGATATTCCATTGTTCAAATGACAGTGATAGCACCAGAAAAGCTAATTCTTGTTGGGTACTTACTATGCAAAGGCTTTATGTGGATTATGAGCAAGGTGCTAAATCTGCTAGGCAGAGCATAGCAGCTTAGTTTCCTAGAAAGGCTTTACACATACATAGAAGTAGACCCAAGAGCTGAGACTTTCCTTGGAGTGAAGTAAGTCTAGGGACGTAGTTTACAGTAGTAGTGCAGAGCTCAGCCTTAGGAAGCTGTTTTCAGTAGCAGAAGGATATATGCCTGATTGTGGGCTGAGAAGGGGTCAAGAGAGGCGGCAATTGATAATGCAAAAGAAAACAGGGAGTTGTTTATGCAGCTGAATCTCAGGAGAGGTGGGAGGGAATGCAACTCGGGGCTTTGATGGAGGTTTCAGCCTTGGATAAGAAGGACACCCTTTCTGCTGAGATAGAAGGAAAAAAGGAAGAATAGGACAAAGGGAATAGATAGGTTCTTTGTTGAAGAAAATATATTTCTTCACGTTTATGTTAAGAATACCCAACTCTACGAGTAATAAATGAAATTGCATTTTAATTTCTGTTTTTGTTCCATCCTCTTCAATGTCAGGAATCAGCTGACAGCATGAAATCACCAGGTTTTGGGCTAGTTTTACACATTTTAAAGCATTAGCATTTTAAAGGCATTTATTATGTTCCATTATGAAATTCTTGCTTAATTTGCTTGCTTGGTTATTTATTAACTTTGAATAGGCATTTAAAAAGTGCTTTCTTTTTGTTTTTCTGGTGTTTTTATACTATTTCATATTATTTTATTTTATTGTGAATGTCCACAAAGCACTAGTTTCACAGTTTATTACAGAATAATGTATAGGTTATTATTCATAGAACTGATGTACATAAATTAACATAAAGTGGGGAAATAGCATGTTTCCAAGAATGAGATAGAATAAGCTAACTAATTAGATACAGCTGCAATGTAGATAATTTGGCAACTGGAAGTGACAACCCATTCCTTTATAATTAATTGACTTAGACCTTTTTAAAATTAATTAGTGAAGAAGTGCAGCTGGGCAAAGATTGATGCCCAAGAAGGCTTAGTACTCCCATCAGAAATCAAGGTCAAGCAAGCGATTATGGCTATTCCACCTTTCTATTGCCTGTTTAGTAGTAATTCAACCAACCAGTTATTGCTGAAATGTTCCCTGTCTTCTCCAGATTCTGTTGAGTCTCCCAGTAAATCCACAGATAGCTATATTTTCTAAATAATGACTTATTCTAATTGTAGCTCTATTGTCCTGTAGACATTTAAAACTATGTACCACGATGAGTGCTTAATATTCACCAGGCCTTGGATGGACCACTTATATACTTTATTTCATTTTTCCTCACAGGATCCCTATGAATTAAGCACCTTAAGAAATGGCATAGTATAATGGTGAAAGGCAAGATTAAAAAACCTGACCTCGTAGCTTAGAGCCATGCCATTTACTGCTGTGTGACTCTGGACAAATTACTGGACCTCTCTGTCCCTCAAGTTTCCTTATCTGTAAGATGGTGATGATAGTATCTAATAAGTATATATAGATTAAGTTAGATATTCTAAATAAAATGTTTAAAATAAAATAAGACTGTCATGTAGCTATAATTACTTTTTCCCATCACCCCTTGTCAATAAAAACATTTTTGAGTGCTAAAGAAAGCCTTCCTCAGCAATCAATGCAAAGAAATAGAGGAAAACAACAGAATGGGAAAGACTAGAGANATCACAATAAATTGTGGAAAATTCTGAAAGAGTTGGGAATACCAGACCACCTGACCTGCCTCTTGAGAAACCTATATATGGGTCAGGAAGCAACAGTTAAAACTGTACATGGAATAACAGACTGGTTCCAAATAGGAAAAGGAGTATGTCAAGGCTGTCTATTGTCACCCTGATTATTTAACTTATATGCAGAGTACATCACAAGAAACGCTGGGCTGAAAGAAGCACAAGCTGGAATCAAGATTGCTGGGAGAAATAACAATAACCTCAGATATGCAGTGATACAACCCTTATGGCAGAAAGTGAAGAGGAACTCAAAAGCCTCTTGATGAAAGTGAAAGAGGAGAGTGAAAAAGTTGGCTTAAAGCTCAACATTCAGAAAATGAGGATCATGGCATCCCATCACTTCATGGGAAATAGCTGGGGAAACAATGGAAACAGTGTCAGACTTTATTTTTCTGGGCTCCAAAGTCATTACAAATGGTGATTGCAGCCATGAAATTAAAAGATGCTTGCTCCTTGGAAGGAAAGTTATGACCAACCTTGATAGCATATTGAAAAGCAGAGACATTACTCTGCCAACAAAGGTCCATCTAGTCAAGGCTATGGTTTTTCCAGTGGTCATGTATGGATGTGAAAGTTGGACTGTGAAGAAAGTTGAATGCCGAAGAATTGATGCTTTGAACTGTGATGTTGGAGAAGACTCTTGAGAGTCCCTTGGACTGCAAGGAGATCCAACCAGTCCATCCTGAAGGAGATCAGTCCTGGGTGTTCTTTGGAAGGACTCGTGCTAAAGTTGAAACTCCAATACTTTGGCCACCTCATGTGAAGAGTTGACTCATTGGCAAAGACTCTGATGCTGGGAGGGATTGGAGGCAGGAGGAGAAGGGGACGACAGAGGATGAGATGGCTGGATGGCATCACTAACTTGATGGACATGAGTTTGGGTGAACTTCGGGAGTTGGTGATGGACAGGGAGGCCTGGCGTGTCGCAATTCATGGGGTTGCAACACTACTGAGTGACTGAACTGAACCCTTTAACAAACAGTTTACATATATTAACTGACATAATATTTCCCAGAATCAAATTCCCATTTTACAGATTAGGTAACCGAAGCACAGAGAAGACTGATAAGTTGTGTGATATCACCTAAATATTAGCAGAAGAACCAGGATTTACAGGCATCCCTTGGAGATACTGCAGGTTTGGTTCCAGATGACTGCAATAAAGTGAACATCACAATAAAATGAGGCACACAACTCTTTTGGCTTCCCAGTACATATGAAAGTTGTGTTTACACCATACTGTAGGCTATTAGGCTTCCCTCGTGGTTCAGCAGTAAAGAATCTGCTGGCAATTCAGGAGCCACAGGAGATGAGGGTTTGATCCCTGGGTTGGGAAGATCCCCTGGAGAAGGGAATGGCAACCCACTTCAGTATTCTTGCCTGGTGAATCCTATGGACAGAGGAACCTAGTTGGCTACTGTCCATGAGGTTGCAGAATCAGATACGACTGAAGTGACTTAGCATGCATGCACGTAGCTATCAAACATGCAATAGCATGTTGTCTCCAAAAACAATGCACAGGCCTAAAAAATCATGCTATAGAAAAATGGTACCAATAGATTTGCTCAACCCATGCTTGCATGCGTGCCCGCTCAGTTGTCCATCTCTTTGTAACCCTATGGATTGTAGCCTGTCCATGGGATTCTCCAGGCAATTACACTGAAATGGGTTGCCATGTCCTCCTCCAAGGGATCTTCCTGACCCAGGGATTGAATCTGTGTCTCCTGCATTGCAGCCAGATTCTTTACCACTGAGCCAAGGGGGAAGCCCCTTGGCTCAACACAGGGTTTTCACAAATTTTCAATTTGTTTAAGAAAAGAAAAAATGCACAATATTTGCAAAGCACAATAAAGTGAAGCACAAGAAAATGAGCTATGCCTGTCTTTTCAGAAATTTTAGCTTCAAAGATTGTGCTTTTCACAGTGGGCCTGCTGTACGTGCCCCAATAAAAGTAATTCAAACCTAAAAAAAAAAAAAGAAAAGAAAAAAAGAAAAGCTTGGGCTTTTAACTACAGTTAATCTTGTTAATTCACATTCAGAGATTCAACCAATTGCTATTGGAATTTCTACAGAACCCACGAATACTGAGGGCCAACTGTGTGAGGGCAATTTTAATAGAAGACTTTACCATCCTTTCATTTGAGTATCTGCTGTGGTCTTGGAACTAATACCCCATGGACACTGAAGGGACAAATGTATTCTACTGAGGCTGTCCCATTCTGCACAACACCATGTGTATCCTAGACACTCTAAGTAAAAGGCAATTTCCAGAAGTAGGGCTCAACACAGGAGCTCTTGGCCTGCAATGCTCTGCTGCCCTTGGCCACTTCTTGCACACCTGTCAGGCTTACATATTTAACAACGACAATAAAATCACCCCACCTAAGAAACTTTCCACAATGTTCTCATAGTAGAGTTTTTGATGTCTTCTGAAACCACAGAATCCTATGCTTATGTCTTTTATAACATTCTTGTGTCAATCTGTTAGTCAAATAGTCAAAAAATATTCGTCAATGATTTCATGAATGACTTACCACTGAGTTTCCCTCCTCAAGGAGCTTATGTCCTAGTACAGTATGATTTTGAACCTGTGGGATAATAAAAAATTAAGATGATTTCAGACATTGAAAATGGACTTACAACGCGTGAGTGTAGACCAGGATTGGGTATGATGCTTCAGTGGGTGGGCTGGAGATGAGACTTAAGCAGTAGGAGGTTGCCAGTCATGAAAAGGTTAAGTGTGGAGAACGTTTCAAAGAGACTCACCAATAAGCCCAAAGGCCCTTTCGTAGGATCAGGGTTTGCCACACTTGGAGGACAAAAAGAAATGGACTGCAACTAAGAATAATATTAATGCATGAACTGTATTTTTATTTGTATGTTAATTTTCCTACCTAAACTGTGAATTCTTTAGGGTTAAGGCTATGTCCCACTGTCTTTGAGCCCCTAGCATTATTTATTTCCTGGACAACAGTCTTTTTGGCTAACTGGTTGAATCAGTTGTTGACACAAGAGAATCCAAGATGTCTTACTTCATCTTTTGCTTCTCTTCTTCCTACTTTTCTCGTACATATTACTCTTCTGAAGTGATTTCTATGTTTCTTTTTTCTTTTCCTCTAATATCCTCTCCACCTTGCTGTTTTCTTTCGGTCCTGCCTTAGCCCACATCTATTTTCCCATCCTTTGATCTATTCTGGTCCAGGTAATTCCACCTTAAACTACAGGGGTCTAGTGGTAGGTAGAGTCTTTGGATAGGGGATAAAATGGTCATATATCTCTCACCTCCCCTTTCTCTGAACCCTCTTGCATAGACTCTAAAGGAATCCTAACATTTTGGGGTCAACACCAAAGCTGAAAACATAACACAGTCCCGAGATCCTTTTTTCGAAAAGGCGGCAAAAGAACGCAAGCTTGTTTTCTTTTAAGCCATTGTTCTGGATGCTGGGTTTGGAAGAAAAAAAAGAATAAGGTGAGCTACTTTGGTGTTTCCTGCTCACCTAGGGTGAAGTTTTATTGCTTGATTGCTGTTACAGATAGAGGTTAAAGAAGTTTAAAAAAGCAAAAAAAAAAAGGAAAAGCCGATTTTAATAGTTAACTATAAAGGATTCCTTGAGTTGCTTTCTTCCATCTGAGAGAGAAAAGAAGCAACTTCTGTGCCTTTGTCTTGCAGGGCAGCTTTCTTCTGCTCCCCAGGAGTTTATACTGCTATTCAGGAGGAAAAGATAACCAAGGGTAAACTCAAAGCTCCCCTGGGGCCATAAAGGCCATCTCTTCAGTTGCTAATCAGCTGAACCCACAAATCTTAGATATATACATTTCAATCAGCTCCCCGTCCAGGTTTTTTTTTTTTTTTTTTCCTTGTCTTTTTAGGGAGTGAGTTCTCCTTACAAAGAGTCTGGAAAGAATTTTGAAAATATAAGAGATCGGCTTCTTGCTTGTGATCCTTCTTGAGATCCAGCTAGGATGACCTAATTCCTCTCCCTTTCCTCCCAGGCACTGTGGGGATTTCTGTATGGCCACTTTCATTCTATTGCTGCAAACACAAAGCAGCCCAATGACTGTTTGTTGCAAAGGAAAGCCTGATTCTTCTTTAAAAGCTATTTTTCTTTTAGTGCCTGCTTTAGCTACTAGTTGTAATCCCCATATTTTCAATTATTCTAATAGATGATAAAAATTATCTTGGTGATGAAAAATTATCTTTATTGTCTTAGATAGGAGGCTATTTTCCAGGAATCCAACAATAGAGAGGCAATAATGTACAGATTCTACTTTGGGCTCACAAGTCTCATTGCCTGGGTCAAATGCCTGTACCGACACTTATAGAGGTGCCATCTTTGAAGTGATATATTGCCTCTGAAGCTCAGGTTTCTGATACTTAAATGAGAATAATAGCACCATGTTATAGCATTTGGTAGAGGAGTAAATGAGATGATGCATGTAAGGCACTGAGCATAGTGCCAAACTCAATATAAACGCTCAGTAGAAGTGGTGATTATTTTGGCCACCAGAATAAAGAGGTAGANTTGCCTCTGAAGCTCAGGTTTCTGATACTTAAATGAGAATAATAGCACCATGTTATAGCATTTGGTAGAGGAGTAAATGAGATGATGCATGTAAGGCACTGAGCATAGTGCCAAACTCAATATAAACGCTCAGTAGAAGTGGTGATTATTTTGGCCACCAGAATAAAGAGGTAGAGAAGAACAAGGCAGCTATGAATCAGAGTACATGAGCCCTCGTGGACTCAGCTGCTCGTCCTCAGCTGGAATGACCTTGCCAGGAATTACAGGCCTCTGTACCCACCAACACTGTGCAGGTGGATGCCTGCATGGTCCCAGGAGGCACAAAAACCCTAACTTGGAGAGATCAGGCATGAATCCTCTTATCTGGTAATGTAATCACAAAGCGGAATTTAAAAAAAGTCTCTCAGAATTTCAAGGGGCATCAAGACAAAATGAGAAAGAAATCATCAAATCTGATTTGAAAAGAAGTGTCTACTGTGAGTCAATGCTGTGTAAGGCTTTCTTGGGAGTCTGGGGGGAAAAAAGAGGAAGAAGACCTAGTGAGCCCATTCTGCTGCTGCTGCTGCTGCTAAGTCGCTTCAGTTGTGTCCGACTCTGTGCGACTCCAGAGACAGCAGCCCACCAGGCTCCCCCGTTCCTGGGATTCTCCAGGCAAGAACACTGGAGTGGGTTGCCATTTCCTTCTCTAGTGCATGAAAGTGAAAAGTGAAAGTGAAATTGCTCAGTCGTGTCCGACTCTTAGCGATCCCATGTACTGCAGCCTACCAGGCTCCTCCATCCATGGGATTTTCCAGGCAAGAGTACTGGAGTGGGGTGCCATTACTGGCCTGGTTATTGGGTCCTCACGTGGAGAAGGAGAGCCACCTCCCACGTTCCTTCTCATCTCTCTGAATTTGTTACTATTTTGCACTCTTAACACCTGCCAATAAAGATTGTCTACACTGAAAAAAAAAACCCAACCCTCCCCCCACCCCGCATTTCAATATGAGAGTAGAAATTTTAAAAAATAAGTTTCTTGTTTGCAAATGGGCACATATTTTATCGAGGAGAAAGGGTACACCTTACTCTTAGGTTGCTGAAGGCTCCCTGTGTCATATAAAATGCAGGCACAGGTGCTCAGTAATGTCTACTCTACGGTCAAAGACAGTGTGCCATTTCCAATGTGAAGGGAAAAATACGCTTGCTATCTATCTAGGGATGATTTACTTTTACCTCTCTGCATGCTTTTTCTCATCTCTCAAGTGGGAATAAGAACAGTCGTCCCTCATAGAGCTGTCAGCAATAAATGAGAAAAAGCACATGGGCTCACAGTTGATGCTCAGGAGCTCGGTAAGTGGCAGTTTTTATTATTATTAGCCAAGATTACTTTCATGGATCATTCTTTATAAAAATTCATTTCTTTTCTATACAGTAGGTCCTTGTTGGTTATCTATTTTAAATATAGCAGTGTTTACATGCCAATCCCAGGCTCCCAATAACTGAATCAGTTTGCTGTACACCTGAAACTAACACATTGTTAATTAACAATACTCCAACATAAAATAAAAAAAAATCACTTCTATTCAACCTGTTAATGGGTTTGCATAAAGTCAGTTTTGTCCTCACCAAACCATTTTTAGATGACAAGTTGCCCATTGAGACATAAGGTTTAAGACTTTTATTTGGAAAGGGCTCTGAAGTTTTTCAATGGAAATCAATTTTGTTTTTTAGTTTGGGAAGCAAAAATAGGTGTGGATGGTAAAAAAAAAAATTGACTGGTTTCTCAAACGGACTTCAGAGTTGATATCCTTACTTTCCTGGTGGCTCAGTGGTGAAGAATCTGCCTGCAGTGCAGGAGATCTGAGTTTGATTCCTGGGTTGGAAACATCCCCTGGAGAAGGAAATGACAGCCCATTCCAGCATTCTTGCCTGGGAATTCCCTTGGATAGAGGGGCCTGACGGGCTAGTCCACAGGGTCACAAAAGAGTTAGACACGTCTTAGCAACTGAACAGCAGCATTGATCTCCTCACTCCACATACGAGCAGCTCTGAGAAAATTAGACGACATAACTAGTTAAAGCAGATAGCCAGGCATCAGGAACTGAGACCATTTCTCTCTCCTCCTGGCTGGCTGGGCAAGTCCCTTCACCTCACTGAACCTGTTTCTCTCAGCTTCAAAATGAGAATAACAGGACTTTCTACCCACACAGGGATGCTGAGATGTTAGTTAATTGATGTTTGCATTATACTGAGAGATGAAAGACACTATGGAAATATAAAGTATATGAAAAAGAACAAAGGTATTAAAAGTGACCGAGGGTGCAATGGAACTAATGGATACACTGGGCAACAGAACGTAGATGATAATAAAGTTGTTGCAACACTAAGTCACTGTACTGACACTGGAGTTTGGAGGAGCTCATTGAAAAGAATATCTTTTGATATTCAGTCATTTCTGAGTACTGCAACACTTTTCTTCTTCTCCACATAAATTCTGACCTTAAAGATGGGAGGTACTTATCTTAATTAAGGCTAGGTCTTTTCCACTCTTTGGTGAATTAAGGTGACCTTCGTAATCTTAATCCTTGATGCTGTGAGTGTCATTCTGATACTTATTTTATTTTTATGGCATTTTTTCCTAGGTCAGAGACTGTCTACCCAGGAATTAGCTAGATAAAAAGTTAATAAAATGTTTTTAAGACGTCAGTCTTTTTCATTCTCCAGTTCAGTTCAGAAGCCAGTTGGACTTTATTTCTGCTCACGGCAATAAAAATGAACTCGATCAAAGTGACTTCTTTTTTTTTTCCTGTTACTATTTCTTTTCTGTTCTTATTCCTGAGCCATCTGGTTTGACAACCATTAGAGCTAAAATACTTTCCATTGCAGTCTTTAGAAATGCCCCCTAGAGGCAAATAAGCATTTGGCAGAACCAGTAAATAAAAGTATAAGAGGATGTTTCCTGCTTGTTCTTTTTAAGGTGCTGTGTGAAAGAGGGCAAGAGGTAAGAACAGCTGCTGTCTACTTGGCAGATTTATAGAGACTTTTCCAGGGGGACAATCATTTGCAAATCCCCAAAGAATTTGATCTCATTTCCATTCTACAGTAAATAAAGTAATAGCACCTTGTTATTCAACTGTGTGTCAGTGACCTTGGATAATTTTAAAAGTGTGCAGAAATCACCCTTCACTCTAAAATACATGTGTTAGTACCGACTTTCCCCATCCCATCCATCTTTCTCATCAGTTTTACCAATGTTTTTGCTGACTAAAAACATCCTAAAGAATAAGATTTTTGAGGGGCCCTGGGCTGAGGTCTGAGAAACACACACACTCCACCCATTCAAAAATGTATTTTTTTGAATTGACTTGAAGAATGGCTGTCTTGTTCTAAAATCATAGCAACATTTGATGACATTTTATAGTTTACACATTGTTGTACTTTTTATACTATATGTTGATTGTATCTCATTAATCTTTTCCATAAATATATTAGGATTGCAGAGATCAGAAATCAGAATAAAATCAGAGATTAAGCAGACAAGAGACACTTGAGCTTTTGCTTCCTTGGTTTTTGCACAGAAAAAGTTGAGGGTTCCTTGGAAGCAAAAAGCTAAAAGCCAATTGGCCTTTCTTCAAAAAGTGCTCTGGGTGAATGTTAGGAGAAGATGCTGGAGGAACACAGGGGAAAACCTAATATCAGACACAAGGGGTTTGTGGTTTGTCATTTCCCTCAACAGTGTACAATATATTGAATTTGTTTCTAAAATTCGCTCCAGTAAAAGTGCCTGCCAGATTCATGCATGAGATCTTCAGTTTGACACAGGAGTCTTTTCCAGTTTTTAAAACAATAAGTTATAAATAACACAAACAATGACAGGATTGTGTTGGTTTCCTCCTGACGTACCCTGCCTGAGGGCCATGGTCAGGATCCTGACGTAGAAAGCAGAAATTCTGTCTGAGCTACAGGGTGATCCATCGCTTTTCCAAGATTAGCTGAGGAGGCAGCTTGCAGGAAGCAGGCCTCCTCTCCAGGCACTTGCTGTGGGGCTTCTTGAATTATTTACTGTGTAAGAGAGCTCCTGGCTTTGAGCACAGGGAATGTGATTCTCCAGGCCACAGAGGCTCAAAATAGATGCCTATCTCTCTCCCTTCTCCCAATTTATGGACAAGCAAATTATCCATCCTCCTACCCCTCCCCCAGGCATTTTTTTTTTTTTCCTTTCTGGTAGCAAGGGACAGTAACACTTAATTTCTGCTTATTAGGAGTTGCTCTCAGGATGGCTCACTTCCCCAGGGGAGAGCTTGTGTAATGGGTGACACGGAATCACATTCATAAATTCTCTGTGATTCATCTCAGTGCTATTACAAATGGCAGGCCCTCCAAAATTAGCACTGCATTTAAGCTCAGCCACAGAACAGGAGGATTGCTTCTGGGCATGCTGCATGGTTCATGATTTTCCTGTGTTCCAAAGTGTGTGCTTTAATGACTCATTAAGTAGAAGCTTTTATCTGAACCAGTTAGCCCATCATTAATTGGGAGGTGTTTCACCCAGCTAACTTAAGGCAACTGCTGTTTTACTTTGATTCCTCTGGTGAAGACGGCGTAATGTGGACCCCAACTGCCTTCTCTCTCTTACTATTCAGCCTATACATTCATCTGCCCATGTTCATAATGGCAGCCTTGTATGCCCTCAACATAAAGGGAGATCCTAATTGACCTCTAGGGAATCTGGGAGAATTATTATGAGACCAAAAGGAATTATGGCTGCTTCTGTTTGCCTTGCACAGAATAGATACTTAGCAAACATTTGAACCTTGTATGGTTTTGTTACTTTTAAAAATCAGATGGAAAGTGGGGGAGGGATGAAAAAATCTGGGAAAATTAGTATTTAATCCCTAAATTTGGAAAGAAAGATATTTAGTATTAATGTAGCAACTCAGACCAAGGTAGATGGTCTTTGTCAAAACTGAATCCATATATTCAGTTCACTTGGTTCAAAAGCTTTTATTGAGCATCTATTGATATGACTTATCAAGAAATGCACTGCATGCTGGGAATAGAATGATAATCCCTTGAGAATCCTCTAGTTATAAGGACAGTTATTAAATATATCATTTAAATATGCCAGGTGTGCTTTTAGTCCTTGTGTTGCTGAGGCTATAGTTTGCTCTCAAATGTGAAGAGGAATTAGGCAGGCTTTTGCCATGTGTGCATATTGCAAACTATAGCCTCAGTGTTCCATTCTTGAGCATGCCGACCCTCTAAATAAAGGCAGTTCTCAAGTAAAGTTATGTTTACTGACAACTGAGCTCATTCTACTGAAAGGTAGGCTCCATGTTCTCTGAAAGGAAGAACGTCCATGAGTTGGGCACTATCTTGAAAGTCTCACCTGGATCTTATTCAGCATGCTTTCTTGGTATTCACAGTTAACCAGAGTCTATACCAGGGGTCAGCAAACTTTCCATAAAGGATCAGAATAGTAAATATTTGGGTGTTCCCAGTGGCTTAGTGGTAAAGAACCCACCTGCCAATACAAGAGACATGGGTTCGATCCCTGGGTCAGAAAGATGCCCTGGAGAAAGACATGGCAACCCACTCCAGTTTTCGTGCCTGAGAAATCCCATGGGCAGAGGAGCCTAGCTGGCTACAGTCCATGGGGTCGCAAAGAGTCGGACAATGTGACTTAGTGACTACACAATGACAATAAATATTTAAGTTTTGCAGGATAGACAGTTTCTATATCAGCTACTCGTAGTAGCTTTTGCAGCTTGAAAGCAGTTATAGACTATATGTAAAAGAACAGATATGACTGTGTACTACGTGCTAGTAAAGCCATATAAAACGGGAAGAGGGCTGCATCTGGCCCATGGGCATAGTTTGCTGATGATACAGCATTAAAAATATATATATATCAGGCTATTACTTGTGGTCAAAAAACATTTTAAATGTTTAGATAAAATCAGATTTTCAGATATTGAACACTAAAACTAGTGTTTTAAAATCTTAAAATTTCTCTTATGCAGTGTCTGCTTTATAGAAGTGCTTCCCTGGTGGCTCAGATGGTAAAGAATCTACCTGTAATGCAGGAGACTGGGGCTGGATTCCTGGGTCTGAAAGGTATTTTGGAATAGGAAATGGCCACCCACTCCAGTATTCTTGCCTTTGAAATCCTGTGGATAGAGCAGCCTGGACAGCTACAGTCCATAGGGTCACAAAGAGTCAGATGATTCTATGCTAGGCAATTGGGATAAAAAGAAATGAACCTTTGTGCTTATTCTGAAGGCACTTATAAGAGAGCGGGAAGGCATCTTCTACAGATGAGGAAATTGGGACTTCCTTGGTGACCCAATGGCTAAGAATTTGCTCCTAATGCAGGGAGGCTGGGTTGAATACCTGGTCAAGGAAATAGATACCACATACTGCAACCGAGTTGCATGCCACAACTAAATCTTTCATGTCACAACTAACATCCAATGTAGTCAAATAAATAAATATTTTTTTAAAAGAAGAAGAAGAAGAAAAAAAAGAAATGACTTGCTCTTGATTGCATGCCTTCAGACTCCCCTTCAGACTCAGTCATGTCTGACTATGTTTGTGACTCCATGAATTGTAACCTTCTAGGCCCCCCGGGCTCCTCTGTCCATGGGATTCTCTAGGCAAGAATACTGGAGCTGGTTGCTGTGTCCTCCTCCAGGGGATCTTCCTGAAACAGGGATCAAACTTGCATTTCTTATGTTTCCTGCACTGGTAGACAGGTTCTTTACCAGTAGCAACACCTGCGGAGCCCCTGCTCTTGGTTCATTTCAGTTCAGTCTCTCAGTCATGTCCAACTCTTTGGGACCCCATGAACTGAAGTATGCCGGGCTTTTCTGTTCATCACCAACTCCTGAAGTATGCTCAAAGTCACGTCAATCAAGTTGATGATGCCATCAAACCATCTCACTCTCTGTCGTCCCCTTCTCCTCCTGTCTTCAGTCTTTCCTAGCATCAGGCTTTTTCCCAATGAGCCAGTTCTTTGCATCAGGTGGCCAAAGTACTGGAGTTTCGGCTTCAGTATCAGTCCATCCAATGAGTATTCAGGACAGATTTCCATTAGAATGGACTTCCTTTGTGGTTCATTTGTAAAGAATCCACCTGCAATGCAGGAGACCTGGGTTCAATCCCTGGGTTGGGAAGATCCCCTGGAGANAGTAGCATATTGGGCACCTACTGACCTGGGGAGCTCCTCTTTCAGTATCCTATCATTTTGCCTTTTCATACTGTTCATGGGGTTCTCAAGGCAAGAATATTGAAGTGGTTTGCCATTCCCTTCTCCAGCGGACCACATTCTGTCAGACATCTCCACCATGACCCGCCTGCCTTGTGTTGCCCCACGGGCATGGCTTAGTTTCCCTGAGTTAGACAAGGGTGTGGTCCTAGTGTGATTAGATTGACTACTTTTGTTTGAGTATGGTATCAGTGTGTCTGCCCTTTGATGCCCTCTGGAAACACCTACCATCTTATTTGGGTTTCTCTTACCTTAGGGCTGCCGTATCTCTTCACAGCTGCTCCAGCAAAGTGCAGCCACTGCTCCTTACCTTGGATGAGGGGTATCTCCACACCACTGCCCTTCCTGACCTTCAACGTGGGATAGCTCTTTTAGGCCCTCCTGGTTAGACAGTAGCAAAGTCAGGACTCAGAATCAGGCCTCTGTGAGTTCAGGCTTCTTTCCAGCACAGCACTTTATCTAGGAATGTGAAGATCATTGAGTCAGAGTGGAGTCTATGAGAAGGAAAAGAGGATGTATGATTCATCAGGTTTTTCATGCTTTTGAACTTTTGCTTCAACCACCTGCTATTAGTAAGTGAAAGAAGAAACTGAATCTGTTTTCTTAACAATGCTTATAGTCGGGCCATTCATGGCTCATGCTAACAAGAGAAATCACCCAACTTCCTTTGTTTCTGGGAGTTCACGGCTCACTGTATGTTCTCTGAAGGCATCTGTCAGACTTCAAAAGAGTTTTGTGGTCATTTGGCAGAATAATCTCATCCTTTCTTAAGGTCTTTGTAATGCTCATAGATAGGAAAACAAAGACACATTGTTAAAGCTAAAGAGGTCACTAGGAAATTTATTCTATAGTGTTTTGACATGAATTTAGATAACAAATGTAACACAACAGCCAAATGCAAGTCTTTCTGCAATCTCATTCTTATGATATCCCTGCAGTGTTTGACAGTATTCTTCTCCACACTCTCTTTGAGAAATCCTCCTCTGTTTAGAATTCTTTTCTTCTAAAATGGAGATTTTTCTCAAAACACAGTTCTGAACCCTCTACATTTTGGATTCTTTCTTCTGTCTCTGATGCAGGAGACAATAAGAGACGTGGGTTTGATCCCTGGGTCAGGAAGATCCCCTGGAGTATGGAATAGTAACCTACTCCAATATTCTTCCGGGGACAATCCCATGGACAGAGGAACCTGGCAAGCTACAGTATATGGGGCCACAAAGCGTCAAACATGACTGAGCAACTGAGCACACGTCTTTCAGTTCTTTTTGTTTTGGGGATTTCAGCTCTTAACTCTAATCGAAGCAATAGAAAAGAAAGAGAGAAAATATTTACTTGGTACTTGAAGCTTTCTAAGCATCTAGAATTAGAAAATAAAAATCTTTCTTTCAGGGTCATAATCTAATGGGGACAGAGAGAGAGAAAAAAAAGATAATGGCTTTGTCGATGGTAGATGCTAGTGGAGGTATACTTGGGGTAATAGGTGAATAGCTGGGGTGTGGAGACGCCACTGTGAAAGTTTTCAGAGGAGGGACAGCTGCCTTGAATACAGAAATCTGAATATGGATGATTAGAGTGAAGGAATCTGACCCTCTTTAAGACTGAATTTGCGACTCCTTTGTATTTATCCAACTCGGACAACTCTAACACCAACCCATTACTACCCATTTCCTTAATGCTTCCTGGACTAGATCAAAGCTTTTGGAGGTCAAGGGTGGGCTTTGTTCTTCATAATGTCTTCAGCATCTGAGCAGTGCTTGGCACTTGATAGGCCCCAATAATATTTACTGAGGGATGAAAAGGACTATTCCTACTTTACCACCAATAAATGAGTCTCGGCAACTGAAGATGAATTTATTCATGACCAAACATTGAGTATTGAGAGACGTGGACCTTTAAACAGAGGCCTTTGCCTCTGGATCACAATGCAAGCTCTTCTTGCTTCAGTTTCTGTAATATGACACCTCAGGTCCTACCTTCACTCCCGAGCGAGCTTCAGTTTTATGTTTTTCATCCTTTTTTTTTACATTCTCTCTGGATGCACTGTCTCAAGCACAGGGATGGTCAGAATAGAACTCATCTTTTTCTTGGATGGAGATGATTCTATGATATCAATATATGTGATAGCAATACCCATTTTCTTTTGGTCTTAGACTCTAGTGGGTGGTGGTGGTGGTGGTGGTTTAGTTGTTAAGTTTGTGTCTGACTCTTGCAACCCCATGGACTACAGCCTGCCAGGCTCCTCTGTCCATGGGATTCTCCATGCAAGCATAATAGGAAGTTAATTTAAAAAAAAAAAAAAAAACCCACAAAAAACAGAAGGCAGGGGTAACTTAGCTGACAGAATGTGACAATTTTGGCACATAGCTTTTCCCTTGCCATGATAATTAGCCCTCAGTATTGGTCAAACCTTACTTTAGGGTAGCACCATTCAACAGATATTAAATATGGGCCACAAATGTAAACCTCACGTGCTATTTTACATTTTCCTGTAGCCATACTGAAGAAAGTAAAAAGAAAAAGAAAAAAGAAATTTTATCAATAACTCAATAGCCACATAGTGCCTCATATAGACCAATATAGTTCTAGACACTCTTCACAAAGATTTTATAAACTACAAAATAGCATTATATTTCCAAGTCTTCTCCAATCATTTTCATTCTCCTTTTAATTCAATACCTTATTGCTCAGATCCAACAGATTGGAAGGCAGATGGTGGTCACAGGGGACCTCAGCAGCAATACTGAGGAGAGAAGCTATCAGGAAAAGAGATGAGTGCTATAATTCTAGCTCTTTTTATTGATGCATTTTTGATCTGAAAAACCCCAAATGTATTTGACAGACATGTTTACAGAGGTGATATGTTTACAAAAGTAATGTGTTTATGAGAGTCCTGTGGCTTTCAGATCTCCAGTCTAAGACCAGGAGGATATTTATATAGTTCAAGGGAAGAGAAGTCATAATAAAGCATTTGACCATTAAAGTCAATTGCTTGGAGTAGACAGGAATGTTAGGGGAAGTTTAAATGTTTTCTACTTACTTCACATTCACTTCTTCTTCCATGTAACTATATATGGTTATTAACACAGGTCCTAATGTGGATCACAATAAACTGGAAAATTCTGAAAGAGATGGGAATACCAGACCACCTGACCTGCCTCTTGAGAAACCTATATGCAGGCCAGGAAGCAACAGTTAGAACTGGACATGGAACAACAGACTGGTTCCAAATAGGAAAAGGAGTATGTCAAGGCTGTCTATTGTCACCCTGCTTATTTAACTTCTATGCAGAGTACATCATGAGAAACTCTGGGCTGGAAGAAGCACAAGCTGGAATCAAGATTGCCGGGAGAAATATCAAAAACCTCAGATATGCAGATGACACCACCCTTATGGCAGAAAGTGAAGAGGAACTCAAAAGCCTCTTGATGAAAGTGAAAGAGGAGAGTGAAAAAGTTGGCTTAAAAGCTGAACATTCAGAAAACGAAGATCATGGCATCCGGTCTCATCACTTCATGGCAAATAGATGGGGAAGCAGTGGAAACAGTATCAGACTTTATTTTGGGGGCTCCAAAATCACTGCAGATGGTTATTGCAGCCATGAAAGTAAACAATGCTTACTCCTTGGAAGGAAAGTTATGACCAACCTAGATAGCATATTCAAAAGGAGAGCATTACTTTGCCAACGAATGTCTGTCTAGTCAAGGCTATGGTTTTTCCAGTAGTCATGTATGGATGTGAGAGTTGGACTGTGAAGAAGGCTGAGCACTGAAGAACTGATGCTTTTGAACTGTGGTGTTGGAGAAGACTCTTGAGAGTCCCTTGGACTGCAAGGAGATCCAACCAGTCCATTCTGAAGGATATCAGCCCTGGGTGTTCATTGGAAGGAATGATGCTAAAACTGAAACTCCAATACTTTGGCCACCTCATGTGAAGATCTGACTCACTGGAAAAGACTCTGATGCTGGGAGGGATTGGGGGCAGGAAGAGAAGGGGACGACAGAATTTGAGATGGCTGGATGGTATCACTGACTCCATGGACATGAGTTGAGGTGGACTCCGGGAGTTGTTAATGGACAGGGAGGCCTGGCGTGCTGTGATTCATGAGGTTGCAAAGAGTCGGACACGACTGAGCAACTGAACTGAACTGAACTGAACTGAATGCAATATTTATTAATACCTACTTCCCTGGTGGCTCAGATGGTAAAGCGTCTGTCTGCAGTGCAGGAGACTCACGTTGGATCCTGGGTTGGGAAGATCCCCTGGAGAAGGAAATGGCAGCCCACTCCAGTATTCTTGCCTGGAAAATCCCATGGACGGCAGAGCCTGGTAGGCTACCGTCCACAGGGTCACGAAGAGTCGGGCATGACTGAGCGACATCACTTTCACTTTCCTTGTCTTTAAGGTCTTTCCTGTATCTTAAATTCAGAAAACAATACTTTCTGAGTTTTTCTTCTCCTCTCTCTAACTGGATACCAAACCCTGCAAATTCTTTATTCATAGAGTTGCTTACATCCTCTTTCTTCTGTTTTATTCTTAATGCTGCTTTGTGGCTTTATCAAATTTATTGCTTGACAGTTTGACCAATGCAATGATCTCCAAAATGACTCTGGTATCTCAAGATAGTTTTCTGCTTCACATCCCCTTTAACAGGACATCAATCTTTCTAAGCAACTACTTTTGAGAATATATCCCTTCCTCAAATTGGTCTTTACCTAATGAAAACAAAAACTAAAACTTCCAATCTTTTCACTTTATAAATAAAGACATTTAGACTGATTAACAGTAAGTCACTTATCCAGAGTAAAATAACTGAAAAATGGAAGAGCTGGATTTAAACCCAGGCTTCCTGATTGTTAGTCTTGTATGCTTTCTACTACACATCTTGCTTGTAGCAGAATGTCCAAGCTCTTTCATCTTTATTCCAAGCTTTGCCCCATTTAAATCCTATCTATCATGCCAATCTCCAATCTAACTCGCATACCTAAACCTGTCAACACATTATTCCTCAAAAAGCCATTCATCCAGCCAGTGTAAAAATGTTTATTGGGCATGTCATGCGTAAGTCATTCTGTTAGATGCCTGAAGGGGCCAATCTTCACTGGCTGTGTAGGAGATAAGGCTGGCAAGGTGGGTGAAGGCCAAAAGCACTGACAACATTGAAAGTCAGGCTATGAGCTTAAGATTTAATTCATTGAACAGGGTAGTACTACAGACAGCTTTTGATTAAGAGTGTGAGATGACAAATCTGGCAGAGTATGCAGAACATATTAAAGTCAGCAGAGCTTGGAGTCGTCTTGAGATTGCAAAGTGGCAACCCATGGAGAGAATAAAGTGTAGAGGTGTTTTTTGTTTGGCTCACAGGTTGTCTCTCTGTGTGTTTGTTCAAATACAACCAGTTGCTAATGTTTAAAAATTAGACGTTTACATAAAAACTAGTATTCAAAATTCTCTTGAAAATTACATAATCTGGTTGTGTTCTTACATGGCAAGAATCAGAACGTGTTGGTGGGGAGCTGACTAATTTAGACGGGGCATTGCTTTTACCGTCTGGATTCTGCCCTGTATGTTACCTGTCTGAAACTTTAGGCATTGAGACTGAGATTAATCCTCTAGAAACGGGACTATTAGTAGTAAGGACCAAGGGAGAGAGCAGCATCAGAAATACCAATGATGGTTTGAGTCAAGAAAAAGTGAGAGAGTCCTGATATGATTTGCATATGCTTGCAGTACCCTTTAAGGCTCACCTTGGGCACACTTCCATATACTGGCTAAATTCAGTATGTCTTCTCTCTATGAGCATCCCTACGCCTACCACTTCTGTCTACATTGCTTTCTAATAATGATCTGTTTATATGTAATCTCTTTCTAGATACTTCAAAAATAGTGTCCCCTTTGGCAACCCCATCTAAAAGAAAAATTAGCTAAAAAAACTTAGAAATAAATGGGCACTTAAAGTATAAGAGATAATATTTTTGATATATTAAAATAAATTTTAGGAAAATATTTGTGGGAAAACAGTTTTAGGAAAGAAGAAATCTTACTGACCAAGACCTGCAAAGTAGAGTCACATAAAGAGAGAGTCTTAACTACTTGGGATTCCCAGGTGGCACAATGGTAAAGAATCCACCTGCTAAGGCAGGAGATGCGGGTTTGATCCCTGGGTTGGGAAGATCTCCTGGAGTAGGAAACAGAAACCCACTCCAGCAGACTTGGACATGACAGTGCACACACTTAACTGCTTTAAGTAAACTGTAGTTTTAAGGCAAAAACATTCTAAACAAAATTTTAAAACTTACATGATTGACGATAAAATGTTTTCGTGGCACATCTGACAAACAGTGACTTCTTGAAAATATAAAGAATACTTCAAATTGATAAGAAAAATGGTATATTATACAACATATATATCTTTAACATGGAAACACCAACTTACAGTATTAACTAATATCAACTAATATTGATATCAACTAATTAATCAACATGAAAAGTTGCTCAATTTTATGGGTGGTCAGGCAAAGGCAAAGTAAAACAACAATCAAATATCACCTTTTGCTTTTCAAATAGCAAAAATTAAAAAAAAATAGCATGGCAGTGCTGATAAGGGCACAGGGAAATGACACTTTCATATGTTGTTGATAGGAAAATAAAGTGTTAAGCTTTTGCAAAATAATATCGAACAGTGTGTTAAATTAAAAATGAATGTACCTCTTGACCTAGTAATTCCACATTTTATAACCTATCCTATAAACATAACAGCATCAGTGCATAAAGATGTGTGTCCAAGGATATTTACTACAACTTTATATGAAATGATAAAGCACTGAAAACAACTTGAATGTCCATTGACAGGATAATGGTAAAATAAATTATGGTTATGTGGCAGAGTATAAAATATTAGATGGGAAATGTTGAAGAAAATAGATAAATTATAGACAGAGTGATGTAATTACAAAAAGAAATGATGAACTCTAGTTTGTGGGATAATAAGTAAAACACAGAAAACATGGAGGAACGTAGAGGAAGATGAAGAAGGAGATACGCCAGCTGGTTTAGGCAGGAGTGGGAAAAGATTGGTGGAGTGGAGGGAGATTATTTAAACTCTATGGGTCTCTGTATCTGTTTACTTGTTACAAGTATGTACTCTTTCATAATTTAAAAAAAAAAGGAGAAAATCTAAAATGTTTCAGTTTATACCCAGATAGAGATCCCATCAAAAAGCATAGATGGGAGTAGGAGGTTGGTGTTAGCAGTTGTAAGCTTCTATGTATAGAATGAATAAACAACAAGGTCCTATCACATAACACAGAGAACTATATTCAATATCTTGTGATAAACCATAATGGAAAAGGATAGTTTAAAATGTATATATATATATAATTAAATCACTTTGCTGAACAGCAGTAATTAACACAACATTGTAAATCAGTTTTACCTCAATTTTAGAAAAGCAACATTTGTCTGTTTAAACAGAAGAAATGCCTCCTCAGGTTTACTGACTTTACTAAGCCTGTTGGAGTATCTTTCTTTCCAAATTACCAAACTTTACAAAAAATACACACGTGCAGAGATGGCAAACCGCCTGAGTGTGACCACTCTTCCTTGTCATGGTCCTAGCAGATGTGGCTGACCATATCACCTATCCCCATGGATGCTGCTGGAATCTTAGAGTGTTTCCCAACACTGGTCTAGAGACTGTTGCTGCTGCTACTGCTAAGTCGCTTCAGTCGTGTCCGACTCTGTGCAACCCCAAGACGGCAGCCCACCAGGCCCTGCCGTCCCTGGGATTCTCCAGGCAAGAACACTGGAGTGGGTTGCCATTGCCTTCTCCAATGGATGAAAGTGAAAAGTGAAAGTGAAGTCACTCAATCGCGTCTGACTGTTAGTGACCCCATGGACTGCAGCCCACCAGGCTCCTCCATCCATGGGATTTTCCAGGCAAGAGTACTGGAGTGGGGTGCCATTGCCTTCTCCCTAGAGACTGTTACTACAAGTCAATCAGAATAGAAGGTAAAATGATACCATCTGCCATTCCTGGTATAGTCAAAAGAGCATGTATAGGGGCTCGAATCACATAGTCATCATTTTAGAACCTGGAACAGTTTAATAAGCCTATCAGAGCTTCAGTTTCTGATAAAATTGGTCATTATCTTCTTGATAGTTTTTTTGAAGAGTAGGTGAAATCCTATCCTGGCTACAAGGGCCCTTCATCATCTCTCTACATTTGCTTATATCTAGTTAAAACTTTCCACTTAAAATGCTTATCATTGCTACTTTGCTCTTATTTATGCTCGGTCCTTGCATTCGGATATGTTGCTGAGGGGAAGGTATTGATTCAGCTTAATCTGGAAAACAATAACTCTCATTTTCTATCTATTATATCCATCACTTCTAGAGAAAAGGCCCAAGAAGTAGCTCTAGGGGTGAGATTGCTTTCCCAAAATCTACTGTTCTGAGTCAGTTTCATCAGTTGTCATGTGGTTTCCCTTTTTTGGTAAATTACCACTCAGACTCTATTTTCATATTTATTTTGAGACTTCTTAGCAGATTTTAAATTCTTTAACTCTTCTTTTTTTTTTTTTGGCCTGTACTGTATGTATAAAGATTTTGGCAACTGCCTAAAATATGCCATGTGGTCTGAGTTCCATGGGGCATACTCCAACAGAGTTAATCAGGGACATGAACCAGTCCAGAACAGAGCTGAGAAAATGTCAGGGGCTCATCCATCTACCCATCCATTCACCAACAATTTATTGAAGGGAAACTCTGCTCTAGACCCCAGAATAGATGCCGAGGATTTAAGAGTCAATGAAACTGACAAGCTCTCTTCTTTCATGGATGTTTTAGTGAAAGAAGATGGGCAAATAGCTGACATTAAATAAATAGATAAGTGGTACGGTTTTAAGTATTACTAAGTGCTATGAAGAAAAGTAGAGAGGGTTTGAAAATGAGAAGATTGTCTTGAAGCCGAGAGGTGAAAATGCTTGAATGTAGTGGTTAAATAAGAAATCTAGAAAACAGGAAGCCAGCAAGATTGGAGAAGTAGTCAGATCACAGGTGATTGAAGATAGCAATGTGGCCAGCAGAAAACACAAAATGGGCCAGATATGTAGGGGATGCTTACCCTCTGCCTCTCATTAAGCTTCTGAGAAGGAATTTCTCTCAGAATGTGAGCCAATAGGTTGGTGGATGTGACTAACCTGAATGCATCTAAGGAAAGCTTACAGGAATGGTAAGAAGGATTTTCTTTCTAAACTGTATCTAACCTATAACATACTAAGAAGGTTTTCATAATTTCCTTAATTTCCAAGAAGCTACTAGATCAAAGGTCAAGTATGATTATTGTGCAAAAGTTAAAAAAAAAATTCCCTTCCTCTGAGGATATCAGAATGAAGCCCCTTATAAATTATTACACAGATTACAGACTTCAGCACAATACTTAGGCATGTGATTAAACTACAGAAACAAATTAGACGCAATTAAACATTTTCAACTCTCCCATATACCTGAAACCAAAGCTGTGAAAAAAGGGTGTATCTCAGGTAATTAATTGCCAAGAAATGTTTAATAACTTCTCCTCTGCTACATTTAACATGAGGTGTGAATGCTTCGTTTTCAACTTAGTCACCACATTCCCTGGAGTCATGGGCATGTTTCTGCGGCCCACTAAAGGAAAAACCCCAGAGCACAGCTTATTTAATTTGCAACTCTTGCCATACTACTTCACACCTGAATTCTTTATCCTTTGGGCACATGGTTATAGAACCACAATGCACTGTAGTAACATCCACTTTATAGGCAGAACTTTCATCTACCCACAGTTTCTTCTTTCTTTTCTTTTTTTTTTTTTCCTGTAAAAGCATTTGGCTGACTGTCTCAAAATGATAGCAACCAGACTTCTCTCTTTGTAGCCTGACAAGTCAAGGACCCTGCTGAATTCAAGAAAGAGATGGCTTATGCATCATTTTGTTCTAATAACAGAGTGGAAACTCCTTTAATGTTAAGATTCTCTAGGTAAAAACACTGTATTAAAAGTATTGACTCCCCTTGTTAGTTGTTTGGCCTGAGGCAATCTAGCCCTGGAGTCTGCAGGCTTTGTGATAGGGTAATGGTGACCTCCAAGAGGGCTTACGCCAAGGGGCACCTCCCAGGACTGCAGCTGCCAGTGCACCCCCACCCCGCCTCCATCCTGTGGCAAGCCACTGCTGACCCACACCTCTGCAGGAAACCCTTCAACAGACGCAAGAGAAGGTGAATGCATGTCCTTCTACTCAGCCATGTTGAAACAATCTTGGCACTGGGATTATTTAAAATCTTCCCACGAAATTGGAATGTGGATCGAGGATTGAGAAACAGAGTTTACACTGACTGAATAAAATAAGTAAGAAAACTTCCTTAGTGGATGAGTCTTTCACATTTGAGGGAGTAAAGAGTTCAATAACCTGCACGCAAAAATGCGGTTTGGAAAAATGTCCTAGGCTCCAGTTAAGGGATTCCTGGATGGCTCAGTGGTAAAGAAACTGCCTGCCAATGCAGGAAGATGTCAGAGACATGAATTTGATCCCTGGGTTGGGGATCCCCTGGAGAAGGAAATGACAAGCCACTCTAGTATTCTTGCCTGGGAAATTCCATGGACAGAGGAGTCTGGCTGGCTTCAGTCCATGGGGTCGCAAAGAGTGGGACATGACCAAGCATGCATGCCTCAACAGCTTGGGCTCCAGTGAAGCTCTGCCCTATGAAGCCTGTAAATTCTCTTCTCTCTGTCCAGCCTCTACCCAATCTGCTGTCCATAAAACTTCATTAGCATTCCCAGAAAAAATAAAAAAGAGTATTGACACTTAAAAATTATAGGTGCCTGGCATCTTACAAAGTAATACTGTGGGCCAGCTTTCTCCCCAAGGCCCATTCCAGCTTTTGAACATATTTAGAATAGGAGGCATTGAAAGAAAGTTTATCTTAAAAAAAAAAAAATCCAAATAAAAAATCCAAATATGTAACAGACGGGATGGTGGGTAAATGTCAATTATAGTTGCCAGAATTTGCAAAGGCAGATCTCCTTGGCTTGGAATTTAGCTAGATGACAACGGAAATGGGTTACTGGTGTATAAGGGAGAATTTGCAGAGGCGGTTGGGTTAGCTCTGAAGATTCTTTTGGTGAAGAGCTAACGTGTACAATTTCTGACAGAAAGGGAATTAATACCAGCTTCAAAGGTGGGCAGAACCATTTAAAACTGAGATTTCCAAACCTAAGCTAAAAAAAAAAAAAAAGCCTTAAAACTATCAAAAAGAAAAGAGATGAATTTTATTTTGTGCTTAAATGAATTGAATTTCCTCACCCTGGTTTCCATTTGGGTAACTCTGGGAGCTATTTTTTAATCTAGCTGACTTGAAAAATATAACAAATACAGTCAGATTATATATACTTTACCTCAGCACAGCTGATCAAAAAGTGAAAAATTCAGCTCCTCTGCTGATGTTTTATTTTCTACTCCATTTACCAATTTTTCTAGCTTTTCATTTGACCTGCCCACTGTTGCCCTACTCAGCACTCACTGCCTCTGAGCCCCTCTCCTCTGTTCCAACACAAATTCTTGAAAGAGACACAGATTTATCATTTGGTTCAGTCTCACAATTACCCTCAGGATCATGCTGTATTTTTCTGATCTTGATCAGGGATTTAATTTTGCATTTGGAAATACTTCAGCAGTGAAAAAAACCTTCCACAGTCTCGACATAATATATCCCCTCTCTCTTTCCTCCAAGACATAATCTGGGGACGCTCAAGAGAAGCCATCTCTACTCTGAGGATTGAAATTGATGTCCATTTCCTAGAGCAGGAAGGGGTTTCTCTTAGATTTTGTATATTAGGGTTTGGGAGCAAAAGTGAGTTCTATCAGCTGGCATTTAAAAGCTCAGTGAAGGGTATGTGAAAAGAGACATTCACGAAGGCCATTTTGAGGGTTCTCCCTCAATACAGTTTTAGAATTTGTAGTTTTAAGTTACAGACGACCAGGCAGGTATTCTTGCCTGGGAAATCCCATGGACAGAAGAGCCTAGGGGGCTACAGTCCATAGCATTGCAAAAAGTTCAACAGGACTGAGAGACTAAGCACATTGTAGCACACATAAGCAGTCACCCTTAACTACTTCTTGCTTGAGTGGGCTCATTCCTCTGTCCACATAATTTTCCAGGCAAGAATACTGGAATGGGTTACCATTTCTTTCTCTAGGGAATCTTCCTAATTCAGGGATCGAACCTGGGTCTCCTGCACTGCAGGCAGATTCTTTACAGCCTAAGTCACCAGAGAGGCCCCCACTGGGAGTTCAGTTCAGTCGCTCAGTCGTGTCCGATTCTTTGCGACCCCATGAATTGCAGCACGCCAGGCCTCCCTGTCCATCACCAACTCCCAGAGTTCACTCAAACTCATGTCCATCGAGTCAGTGATGCCATCNGTATATTGTCACCCTACTTACTGAACCTATGTGTAGAGTACATCATGAGAAATGCTGGGCTGGATGAAGCACAAGCTGAAATCAAGATTGCTGGGAGAAATATCAGTAAACTCAGATATGCAGATGACCACCCTTATGGCAGAAAGTAAAGAACCAAAGAGCCTCTTAATAAAAGTGAAAGAAGAGAGTGAAAAAGCTGGCTTAAAACTGAACACTCAGAAAACTAAGATCATCACATCCAGTCCCATCACTTCATGGCAAATAGATGGGGAATCAGTAACAGACTTTATTTTGGGGGTCTCCAAAATCACTANAAAGAACCAAAGAGCCTCTTAATAAAAGTGAAAGAAGAGAGTGAAAAAGCTGGCTTAAAACTGAACACTCAGAAAACTAAGATCATCACATCCAGTCCCATCACTTCATGGCAAATAGATGGGGAATCAGTAACAGACTTTATTTTGGGGGTCTCCAAAATCACTACAGATGGTGATTGCAGCCATGAAATTAAAAGACACTTGCTCCTTGGGAGAAAAGCTATGACCAACCTAGACAGCATACTAAATGCAGAGACATTACTTTGCCAACAAAGGTCCATCTAGTCAAAGCTATGGTTTTTCTAGTAGTCATGGATGAATGTGAGAGTTGGACTATAAAGAAAGCTGAGCACCGACGTATTGATGCTTTTGAACTGTGGTCCTGGAGAAAACTCTTGAGAGCCCCTTGGACTGCAAGGAGAGCCTACCAGTCAATCCTAAAGGAAATCAGTCCTGGATATTCATTGGAAGGACTAATGCTGAAGCTCCAATACTTTGGCCACCTGATGTGAAGAACTGACTCATGGAAAAGACCCTGATGCTGGGAAGGATTGAAGGCAGGAGGAGAAGAGATGATACAGGATGAGATGGTTGGATGGCATCACCGACTCAATATACATGAGTCTGAATAAGTTCCTCGAGTTGGTGATGGACAGGGAAGCCTGGCGTGCTGCAGTCCATGGGGTCACAAAGAGTTGGATACAACTGAGGAACTGAACAATACTGAATTGATATTTTAATTTGGGGCTTCTCAGGTTGTTCAGCTGGTAAAGAGTCTGCCTGCAATCCAGGAGACCTGGGTTTAATCCCTGGGTCAGGAAGATCCGCTAGAGAAGGGAATAGCTACCCACTCCAGTATACTTGCTTGGAGAATTCCATAGACAGAGAAGCCTGGCAGGATACAGTCCATGGGGTTGTAAAAAGTCAGACATGACCGAGTGACTAACATTTGTATGTACGTATATTTTAATTTATTATTCATGATTAACACTTCCAACCCCTGATTTAAAATGCAAATGTTGGCCAAGACCTAGGTATCGCTTTTATACCATAATTTGTAGGATTTTATCTTTTCAGGTAGGATAGTCAGCATGAATGCTTTGTTAGTGATAGTCTCTGCTTAACTGCAGGAAGCAATTGCTAATAAGGATGGTATCTGTAATTCATTTAACAAATACATATTAAAGTGCTTACTAAGTACAAGGCATTGAACATATGGTGAAATTGCCAGCTCTTTATGAAGATTTCATTCTAGAGGAGAAAATAGTCCTTGAACAAGTTAGAAAATGTAAGAAAGAAAGGAATTTTAATAAACTCTATGAAGCAAATAAATAGATTTTGAAAGCCTAAGCCCTATGCTGGGTTCTGGCAACTCAGTGGTTCATCAAATGGGCAAGGTTCACATGGGCATGGATCTTCAACTCTTTCTAGTGAGTGAGGAATTAAGAGTTGAGGAAGAAGCAAACTTAGATAAGGAGGTAATAGAAGGTCCCTCTACAAAGAGGCTATTTTAGCTAAAGATGAAAAATTCAAAAACAGGAGGAAGAACATTCCAGGTGGTGGGGAGAACAGAGGCAAAGGTTTTGAGGCAGGAAATGGCTTAGCGACTGGGGGAACAGAAAAGAGACCAGCATGGCCCTAATATAGTGAAGGAGATGGAAAGTTTAGCAAGACGAGGTAAGAGATGCTAAAAAGATCACTCCAACTGCCAAGCAGAAAACTGGATTAGAGAAGGGAAAGAGTAGAAGTAAGGGGACAATCTAATTTAGCAGGCTGCTGCTGCTGTCTAATGAGAAATCAGGATGGCTTAGCTAAAGCCAGATGAATTTGAATGTATTTTGACACTATTTATTGTGAGACTTGCTGATGAATTAGATATGGGAGTTGAAGGAAAGTTAAGTGACAAGGGCATTTTCTACATTTTTAGACAGAACAACTAATGGATGCTGATGCCATGTGATGAGATGTTAAAGACTGGGGGAAATAATAGATTTTGAGGGGAAAAAAGTCAAGAATACCCTTGTGAGATTCATAAAGATGTATATGCAGAAATTTCAATAAGCAGTTAGAAACCTGTGTTTGTTATTCAGAGGAGAGATTTCTTCTGGACATATACATCTAAGGAAACACTAACTTCATAAATTTAAACTGTGAAGGAGAAATATCGTATGACATCCCTTATAGGTGGAATCTAAAAAGAAATGATACAAACGAGCTTCCAAAACAAAAAGAAGAGACTCTCAGACTTAGAGAAAGAATTTACGGTTGCCGGGCATGGGGGCAAGGGGTAGTTATGGCGTTTGCAGTTAAAATGTAGGCACTGATATATTCAAAATGGATAAACAACAAAGATTTACTGCATAGCACATGGAACTCTGCTCAATATTATGTGGTGGCCTGGATGGGAGGGGAACTTGGGGGAGAATGGATACACATATATGTATGACTGAGTCACTTCTCTGTCATATAGTTCACCTGAAACTGTCCGATAGTTCACCTCAAACTATCACAACATTGTTAATTGGCTATTCCCCAATATAAAGTAGAAAGTTTAAACAAATTAAAAAAAAAAAAAACCTGTGGCTATAGAAGAAGAGCTAAAAAGAGGATGAAAAGAGAAGAAAAGAAGACTCATAACAAAGCTCAGAGTTGGACACTGGGGGTTAAAGCCAACAATGGAAACAGAAAAAATAGGCAGAGCTGTAAGAAAAACAAGAGCGAGGGGCTTGTTAAAGAGGCTATAGAACACATGTGTGTTTTTTTTTTTTTTTTTGGTAGGTTGAATGGTTTCCTCTGCATCACAATCCATGCAGTTCATGTGGGGCTGATTCTCCTTATACCTGACCCTCCTCACCAACTCCAGGTTGGATACGGCACCAAGTTTGCTCAATTAAGGTTCTACTATGACTTCTGCTGGGGCTTCCCAGATGGCTCACTGGGTAAAGAATCTGCCCGCAATGCAGGAGACACAGGGGACGTAGGTTCGATCCCTGGATTAGGAAAATCCCCTGGAGGAGGCAATGGCAACCCACTCTAGGATTCTTGCCTGAAAAATCCCATGGACAGAGGAGCCTGGTGGGCTACAATCCACAGACTTGCAAATAGTTGCACACGACTGAGAGACTAAGTATACCTTGGCTATTATATTCTGCCAGTACTCATGGGGGAAGAGGCATTTCCCCCTCTAATTAAGACCAGTAAAGAGGAGGGTGATTGAGATAAGTCTAGAACTCCTAATAGTCTTCTTTGTTGCCACATGAGGTGAAACTGCCTAACAAACAAGATAACGGCAGAAATGTAAGCTGAGAGAGAAAAATAAATAGATTTCTGATAATATTGTCTATGGTCCCTTAAGCTAGCATCATTCCTTGAACTTCCTTGATAAAGACGCCAATAAATTCCTTTTGTGTTTAAACAAATTGGTTTGTGTTCCTATTACTTGCAACTAGAAGAGTTGACTATTATAGGTGCTTGTGAGAGGAAGTGTTTCAAAGAGTGAATTAGTCAGTTATGTGAAAAGTCATCAAAAGTTGAAAAAGATGAAATGCACTCATCTGATTTAGCAATGTAGAGTCACTAAGGTGTTGGTGCAGTATGCAGACTGGAAGTCTGTATGGAGTGGAAAAAAGAAAAATGCGAGGTGGTTAGGTAAAGACAGTGAAGGTGGCAACTTGCTGAAAACTTTCTATGAGGCAAAGAAGCAAAGTTACTGCTGGATTATGGTACCAAAGGAGAAGCAAGGAAAATCTGTTATTTACCTCTGATGATACATTTATCAAATCTTTATCAAAGGACTCTAATGCTGGGACTGATTGGGGGCAGGAGGGGACAGAGGATGAGACGGCTGGATGGCATCACTGACTCAATGGATGTGAGTCTGAGCAAACTCCAGGAGACAGCGAACGACAGGGAAGCCTGGCATGCCGCAGTTCATGCCGTCACAGAGTCAAACACAACTCAACAACTGCACAACTATGTGTTAAGGTATCTAAGACCTAGAAAGATTTTTAAAAATCTATTGTTACCATTCCTTGCACCAGGAGTGATGATCTTAGACTATATATTTTTTTAATTTTCATTTTTTAGTTTTTTTTGCTTTACAATACTGTATTCATTTTGCTATACATTAACATGAATCAGCCACGAGTATATATGAGCTCCCATTTTTTAAAAATTAATTAATTTATTTTAATTGGAGGCTAATTACTTTACAATATGTAGTGAGTTTTGCCTTATATTGACATGAATCAGCCATGGCTATACATGTGTCCCCCATCCTGAATCCCCCTCCCACCTCCTTCCCCATCCCATCCCTCAGGGTCATCCCAGTGCACTGGCCCTGAGCACCCTGAATCATGCATCAAAACTGGCCTGGCGATCTGTTTCACACATGGTAATATACATATATCAATGCTATTTTCTCAAATCATCCCATCCTCGCCTTCTCCCACAGAGTTCAAAAGTCTGTTCTTTACATCTGTGTCTTTTGCTGTCTCACATATAGGGTCATCATTACCATTTTTCTAAATTCCATATATATGCATTAATATACTATATTGGTGCTTTTCTTTCTGACTTACTTCACTCCGTATAATAGGCTCCAGTTTCATCCACCTCATCATTGATTCAAATGCATTCTTTTTAATGGCTGAGTAATACTCCATTGTGTATATGTACCACAGCTTTCTTATCCATTCATCTGCTGATGGACATCTAGGTTGCTTCCATGTCTTGCCTATTGTAGACAGTGCTGTGATGAACATTGGGGTACATGTGTCTCTTTCAATTCTGGTTTCCTTGGCGTGTATACCCAGCAGTGGGATTTCTCAGTCGTATGGCAGTTCTATTTCTAGTTTTTTAAGGAATCTCCACACTGTTCTCCATAGTGGCTGGACTAGTTTGCATTCCCACCAACAGTGTAAGAGGGTCGCCTTTTCTCTGCACCTTCTCCAGCATTTATTGTTTGTAGACTTTTTGATAGCAGCCATTCTGACCAGCGTGAGATGGTACCTCATTGTGGTTTTGATTTGCATGTCTCTGATAATGAGGGACGTTGAGCATCTTTTCATGTGTTTGTTAGTATGATGGTAGGCTTTTAGATGAAAATAAAAATAGTATAAGGGAAGGTGGCAAAGATGTGTTAAAAAAAAGATCATATCATCTGTCTGACTCATCACATTTTGTATTTCTGCAAAATACCATCCCTCAAATTGCCCCAAAATGCTTGGTACACATTGAGGTATACCTGCTTCTTCCAAGGAAAGAGGAGAATTCTGCTTACTCTGGGATGATACATTTAATGAAGAACTATTTCAAGTTAGATCATCTTTTACCAAGTCAGTTATCTTTGGTAAGAACTGTAATAAACAGCTATGAAACCTCATTGCAAGAAAAACAAAAAATACTTAGTTCTTACAATGTGCCAGATACTATGTAAAGAGTGAGACTACATAAATGAAAACACAGTTTTGGATACCTAAGAAATCAGTATACAGAATGGAGACAAATACAAGCAATTCAGAACTTTNTGAATCAGCCATGGCTATACATGTGTTTCCCCTCCTGAACCGCCCTCCCACCTCCTTCCCCATCCCATCCCTCAGGGTCATCCCAGTGCACTGGCCCTGAGCACCCTGAATCATGCATCAAAACTGGCCTGGCGATCTGTTTCACACATGGTAATATACATATATCAATGCTATTTTCTCAAATCATCCCATCCTCGCCTTCTCCCACAGAGTTCAAAAGTCTGTTCTTTACATCTGTGTCTTTTGCTGTCTCACATATAGGGTCATCATTACCATTTTTCTAAATTCCATATATATGCATTAATATACTATATTGGTGCTTTTCTTTCTGACTTACTTCACTCCGTATAATAGGCTCCAGTTTCATCCACCTCATCATTGATTCAAATGCATTCTTTTTAATGGCTGAGTAATACTCCATTGTGTATATGTACCACAGCTTTCTTATCCATTCATCTGCTGATGGACATCTAGGTTGCTTCCATGTCTTGCCTATTGTAGACAGTGCTGTGATGAACATTGGGGTACATGTGTCTCTTTCAATTCTGGTTTCCTTGGCGTGTATACCCAGCAGTGGGATTTCTCAGTCGTATGGCAGTTCTATTTCTAGTTTTTTAAGGAATCTCCACACTGTTCTCCATAGTGGCTGGACTAGTTTGCATTCCCACCAACAGTGTAAGAGGGTCGCCTTTTCTCTGCACCTTCTCCAGCATTTATTGTTTGTAGACTTTTTGATAGCAGCCATTCTGACCAGCGTGAGATGGTACCTCATTGTGGTTTTGATTTGCATGTCTCTGATAATGAGGGACGTTGAGCATCTTTTCATGTGTTTGTTAGTATGATGGTAGGCTTTTAGATGAAAATAAAAATAGTATAAGGGAAGGTGGCAAAGATGTGTTAAAAAAAAGATCATATCATCTGTCTGACTCATCACATTTTGTATTTCTGCAAAATACCATCCCTCAAATTGCCCCAAAATGCTTGGTACACATTGAGGTATACCTGCTTCTTCCAAGGAAAGAGGAGAATTCTGCTTACTCTGGGATGATACATTTAATGAAGAACTATTTCAAGTTAGATCATCTTTTACCAAGTCAGTTATCTTTGGTAAGAACTGTAATAAACAGCTATGAAACCTCATTGCAAGAAAAACAAAAAATACTTAGTTCTTACAATGTGCCAGATACTATGTAAAGAGTGAGACTACATAAATGAAAACACAGTTTTGGATACCTAAGAAATCAGTATACAGAATGGAGACAAATACAAGCAATTCAGAACTTTGATACGAATCATGATAAAAATAAACGCAAGGCTCCATAGGAAATCTTCAAAGGCATATACACCTTAGAGTCTGAATCTTTTCAACAGGAAGTGGAGTTTAACTGAATCTCGCATGGGAATCCCATGGATGGAGAAGCCTGGTAGGATGCAGTCCATGGAGTCACTAGGAGTCGGACACGACTGAACGACTTCACTTTGACTTTTCAGTTTCATGCATTGCAAAAGGAAATGGCAACCTACTCCGGTGTTCTTGCCTGGAGAATCCCAGGGACAGAGGAACCTGGTGGGCTGCTGTCTACGGGGTTGCACAGAGTCAGACACGACTGAAACGACTTAGCAGCAGCAGCAGCAGCAGCAGCATGGTGAGTAGGACTTGGGAAGATGACTGGTCTCCCTTACTTAGCAGTTTACCTGCTTCTCACAGTATGATCCAGCCAGTGTGCACGCATAGCTCTCCACACAGCCACACACAGGAAATGTTTGATTCCAGCTGACTTAGCTATCATTAGCTGCAGACTCCTATCTCTATATAGATATACACAAGTAATAAACTGACACTGGTTAGGAACAGGCAGGACATCAGCTATAGATTCATTTTGTGACAGTATTGTTTACTAGGGCTGTCACGACAAAAACAAGGTGGCTAAAACAACAGAAACTTATTTTCTGAGTGCTGAAAATCCAAAATGAAGTTTCCGAGTTTTGTCTTCTTCTGAGGCCTCCTGCTTGGCTTGCAGATGCTCACCTTCCTGCTATGTCCTCACCTGGTCTTTGCACGGTATTTCTTTACGTGTCCAAATGTCCTCTTCTCCTAAGGATGCACGTGTGTGTGTGCTAAGTCACTTCAGTCATGTCGAACTCTGTGCACCCCATGGGTTGCAGCCTGCTAGTATCCTCTGTCCATAGGATTCTCCAGGCAAGAATTCTGGAGTGGGTTGCCATTTCCTTCTCCAGTGGATCTTCCCAACCCATCTCTCTTACGTCTTATGTACTTTCTTTTCTCTTATGTTATGGCATTGGCAGGAATTTTTTTTTTTTTTTTTTTACCACTAGCACCACCTAGGAAGTCCTCTTACAAGGATAAATAGGATTAGGGCCCATCTTAACAGTCTCAATAGGTCTTGAGCAAATCACCTCTTTATCATGCTGAGCACTCATCTCTTTAGCATAATCAGCTCTTTAAAAACCTTATCTCCGACACAGTCATCTTCTGAGATGCCAGGGTTCGGGCTACGACATAAGAATTTGTGGGGACACAATTTCAGCCCATAATAGTAACCTGGGAAACGCGACATGGTAACTACGCTTCCTTATGGTAATTCAGTTTCCTTATGCATAGAAAAGAGAGCAGAGTGCCCTGGATTACGTCTGGATGGATTTCAGAATCGACAGAAGGACTAGTGGGCTGGTGAACACTTCTTCTATTTCCTACTTGCATCAACTGATAGGCATTGGTATTTTCCGGCAAGTGGTAAGGGAGGAGGTTTGTTGTTTGTTTTGGTTTTGAGATTTGTCATTTGAGAACAAGGCAGGAGCTGAAAGTCAGTGTCCCCTTGAATTGGCATGAAGTCCTGGTAGAGGACTGAGTGATTTCTTTGAGATTCTGGGTATAGACAGTCCCCCTTTGAAACTCCAAAACGAACTTTTATGTATCACTGGGGAAAGGGCTATTCTTTCCATTTTTGAAAAGCACATAACATTGCTTTTTCATTTCCATTATATTTCAATCTATCAAATCAGATGTGCAGGATAATAAACAGCCTCCGGATCTCAGTAGTTCACAAAAACAAACATTTATTTCTTGCTCAAGTGATACATCCGCAATTGTGAGAGAGCTGTAGTTGCCCTGGCTTTGTTTGGCTCTGCGTGGCTCAGTTCCCTGTGTCTTCTTCTTTCAGTCCCCGTATGGGACACCATTTACAGAGCAGTGGGGGAAGAACAGCAAAACTGACGGAGACAGGTGACCTCTCCCATATCTGCTCAGATGCAGCAAACATCTGAGTCTTCTCACAGGCCATTGGCCAGAGCAAGTCTAATAGCTAGGCCTGAAGTCAAAAGGCAGGGGAATGTGTCACAACCATAAGGAAGGCAGCCATGAACTGAGATATATAATCCTCTCACAGGGAAAGAGGAGGCGAATATCGCAAACAATAATACAACCCACCACATGCTGCTGTTTGCTACTCATTCGAAAAAGCCTGGCCCTCATCCACACAGATAAAGTGGAGAACTGTGTTGGTTTATCTGGATAAATCATGTTACTGTATTTTTCCCAAAGGCTGATTCACTGCCCCAGTGATTCGCTTTTGCTGTCCTTCAGAGACATGTGTGTAAGCAATCAGGATTTTCCTAAAAGTAGAAATATCAAGTCAATATGCCAAGCAGTCATCTTCAGAACCAAATGATAACATTTACAGTGAAGTTCAAACATAGGCACAGAGGTGGCAGGAGAAATTTTTTGCTAAAGTCTGAGTCAAAAGAAGTTAGGATAGCAGCATATGTTTATATGAAAATGGTTTAAGCTGTCTTGAAGTTCAGTATAGAACACATGTGCGTGCTATTTTAGTTTCTTAAAAAAGAGTTAAACACTGAATTCAATTTTTAGAGCTTGGTACCATTACATATTTAAATTACATAACTCACAAGCCCTACTTTGTTTTCATGCTCACCATGGGAACTTCTCTGTTGTTCATTCACTTATCATTCATTCATATATTATCAAACATTCATTTAACCCTGAGTAGGCTTAGTATTTAGCATTAGAGAGACAAAGATGAACAATCATGTCTTCCCAGCTCGGAAGAACTCATAGTCTAATAAGGAACAGAGACATGTGAAAAAAGAATTACAATATGAAAGACTAGTGCACAAGGTAGCCTGGTGAAATGGAAAAAAAAAAAAAGTGTTGACTGAGCGACTTCCCTTTCACTTTTCACTTTCATGCACTGGAGGAGGAAATGGCACCCCACTCCAGTGATCTTGCCTGGAGAATCCCAGGGACGGGGGAGCCTGGTGGGCTGCCGTCTATGGGGTCGCACAGAGTCAGACACGACTGAAGCAACTTAGCAGCAGCAGCAGCAGCAGAGCAGACAGATTTGTGTTCAGATCTCAACAATTGCCAGGTGTGTGACCTCAAGCACTTCACAAAAGTTCTCTGTGCCCCACCTTGCTTATCTCTGAAGATTATTATACCTGCTTTATTGGTTTTCATGAGAATCAGGAATAACATGTATAAAACAACAACTACAGTTTCGCAACATAATACATGCTCAATAGAGGTAGTGTTATTTATTATATTATGATATTTGGTGGATGACTCAAAATAATTCAGTTTGGAGTGAGTATACAGCTGGAAAATTTTTTCTAAAAAGGTGACAGTTGAGAGGGAAGTGTATTCAAGGTAAAGGACAAAAATGCTGTATGGGAAGAGGGAAAATGTGTTTGGATGCCTCTGGCCACATAATACGTGCAAGTGGGGAGAAGCAAGATGTGAAAGTGTGAACACTGGGTGGGGCAGAGCATGAGGTTTATGTGCCAGAGTAAAAAATGTTGAACTTATGGACTCTTTCTTTATAACTATAGCTGTTTGGCTGTCTTCCACTCGTTTCCTCTACCCTAGGTTGCCACCTGCAACTCGGGACAAATATTTCCAAGGCGTTTACTGTGGCCATTAGAAGATAAGACGGTATTGCCTCCTCCTGCCCCTCCTCCCCGCATTCCTTTCCTCCGGCCCTAACTACCTCCATCCCTCTTCTGGGTTCTTCACTCAACTCTGCCCTGAAAGGTTATGTTACCTCCCACTAGCTTCCTGCTTTGTGAGACATTCCTCAAGACTGTTTTGCTTGTCTTGAGGTTTCTATTTCCAGAAGCTAGTTAAGGATCTTTAATGAGCTCATCCTTGAGACCAATTATTTTATTTTGGAAATATAGGCCTTCTTTGAAATTGCTTTACAAAAACATTTTTCTGTTTTCCTTTGAAAACGTTTTGATGTCATTCATCCTATCATGTCTTTCATCACATTCTATTTTGAAATTGCTTGCTTCCATTTTTGAGCATCCTTTTTTCTTCAGCAAAGCATTTCATTTCTCCAGTCCTTTAACATGGGCAGGTGGAGCTAGAAATTTCTATGAACATTTCTTGTTTTTAATTCCAAAACATTCCCCTAAACTCATTCAAATGCAAAACAGTCAAGGATTGTTCAAACCTTGCCCTCTTCGGGCACTGGCAGAGAGAAGAGGTGTCCTCTGAAACTCTGAAGTTCCCCTTATCTTGCAGGAAAGCACAAGAAATGCCCACACCAACGAATCGATATCCCGCAGCTAGAATCAATACATTATTAATATGCAAGAAAATGGCTTTAAAAGCAACTTTGCAAACCTCACTGTGGGATAATATTGAGATTGCTTATATTCATCTTTTCCTTTCTCTTGTTTTTTCCCATTTGTATTGCTCGGTCCTCTCCCTCATTTTTCTCTCTTTATCTTTACATTTTCCTACTGACAGTATTTCCACTGGTTTGATTTTCCAATTGTAACTTTTCAATTCTGTGCAATTTCTCTTTAGTTTCGTTTTTATCATCTGCCCTTTATAATTTCCCCAAGCTTTTTGGAGCCCTCTTAACATTCTGTTAAATATCGTCAATCTAACGTTTCACCTGAGAGAACTTCATGGACCCCTAGGTAGACCATTTATTCTTCTTGGGGTCAGCTTCATTGAAGTATAATTTACTCAAAATAAACTTCAGCCACTTTAAGTGTATAATTAGACAAGTTTAGCATAGGTAATCACTAGTCAAGATATAAAACATGCCCATCAACCAAGAAACTTGCCTGTTGACCCTCTACAATGAATCCTCTGCCTCCAACCAGTTCTTCCAATCTTTGATCTTGGTTCTATCACTATAATTTTGCTTTTTTGAAAATTTCATATAAATGGAATGATACAGTATTTAGTCTTTCATGTCTGTCTTCTTTCACTTACATAATATTCTTAAGATTAATCTATTTTGTTGCATGCATAGGTAAGTCATGCCTTTTTATGGCTGAGCAATATTAAGTTGTAGCGAAATACCACAGTTTGCTTATTCATTTACCAGTTGATGAACATTTAGGTTGTTTTGCGTTTTGGGATAATAGGAATAAAGCCATGATGAATATTTGCATACAAGTTTTTGTGTGACCATATGTTTTCATTCCTCATAAATGTAAGAGTGAGATTACTGGGTTTTATATCATGTGTTAAGTGTTAGGGGAAATGCTGACCGAAACCACCCACCCTGGCCAGGCACCATAGTAACCATTTGCGTAAGTTATTTTATGACAGGAAGTCCTGGTAGGAAACACAGAACAAGTCACCACTAATCAGAAGAATTTGAGAAAGGTCAAAAGGAGATTCCATGTGTCCCACCACCTCCCAGAATCCTCCTTGATGGGATCCATCTTGGTTGAGTGAGGTATATGTCTCACCAGGAAGGACCCTGAGTTAGAATGAGTCACAAGAGACAACCCAGAAACTAGTCCCATCATCGTAAAACTCGAGACTGTGAGCCACATGGCAGAGTAGCTCTCCTGCGTTCCCTTACTCTCCTACCCTCTGCCCTAGTACCCCTTCCCAATAAAATCTCTTGCTTTGTATGTGTGTTGCCTCAGACAATTTATTTCTGAGTATTAGACAACAGCCCACTCTTTCGCCTTTCTGCAACATAAGTGTACCATTTTACAGTCCCAAGATGCACCCTCACCAACATTAGTGTCAAGTAAAAGAATTTTAGCCCGATTGCTTACTGATATTGCTTTTATTTTACATATCATTAATGACTACTGAAACGGAACAGATCTCGTGTTTATTCGGCATTCATGTATATCTTTGGCAATGTGAGTATTCACATATGTAGTGTGCTTTAACAGAATGGTTTGTCTTATAATCGGTTTATAAGATTTATTTATATAATTTGGATGCAAATCTTTTATCTGTTATATGTTTGGCTAATATTTTCTCATAATCCCTGGTTTGTCTTTTCATTTTCTTAAAAATGTTCTTCTAATAGAAAATATTTAATTTGCTAAAATTTTTAAAAACTTTTTCCACAGCTATTATATTGATGAAGGATATTTTGAATATTATCAGCCTAACACCTTGATGAAGTGTTCTATATTTGAAATGCCTTCACTTGGTTTTGTTATCAGGATAACACAGCCCTCATAAAGTGACTTGGGAAGTAGCTTTTTCGCTTATCTTTTCTGGAAGAACTTTTGTAGTATTGGTATTCTTTAAAACCTTAAATATTTGATAGAATTTACCAATTTTCCAATGAAACTTGGGATTGTTTTTGTCAATAGATTTTTATAGTATGAATTATTTTTCTTTAAGAAATACAAGACTCTTCAGGTTATCTTCTTTGTTTGCTTGTTTGTAAACTTAATATACTCAGTTTGCATCTTTTAGGGAAGTTGCCCATTTCTTATAAGTTGTGAAATGTATCAGTATACAGTTTTCCCATATCATTTTAATATTTTAAAAATCTATAGAGATGTCCCTTATCTCGTTTTTGATATTGATAATCTATGGCTTTCTCTTTTTTTAAAAAATAATTCTGTCTAGATTTCATCAATTTTATTGAACTTAACAGAAATCCAGCTTTTAATTTCATTAATTTTTTTCTATTTTTTTGACTTTTTATTTCATTAACTCTTACCTACAAATGTAAAATGTGAAAAATTTAGATTTGTGTGATACCTTATCATCCTTTGTTTTACTTTTATTATGAGTAAGGTTTGGATTTAGCATATTACCTCTTAGATTTCTAACGATTCTAACAATTTAGGTGTTTTTCCTCATTACTTAAGCTGTAATAAAACTTGAAACTTACAGTAATTAAAAGAAACCTTTATTGGAGGATAATTAATTTACAACATTGCTCTGGCTTCTGCCATACATCAGTGTGGATCGGCCACAGGCATGCATGTGATCTCTCCCTCCCGTCTGCCACCCATCCCACCCCCCCAGGTTCAGAGGGCGTGGGGTTAAGCTCCCTGTGTCATGCAGCAGACCCCATTGGCCATCTACCCTGCATGTGGGGATGTGTGTGTGTCCATCTGCTCTGTCCCTCCCTCTCCCTCTCACCCTGTGTCCACAAGTCTGTTCTCCGTGTCTGCATCTCTACTGCTGCCTTGCAAACAGGTTCATCAGTATCGTCTTTCTAGAACCCACACACATGTGCTAATACACATTTGTCCTTCTCTCTCTGACTTATTTAAGATGCTAATTATTGTGTTAAAACAATCCAATAGATTTGACTTGAAGGTAAATGCCAGCTTTACTCATGAAATAGACTTTATCAGCAAACTATTACTTTTATCAGTTCTGACTAGAATTTTACTTTGAGGCTCATAAAGGATATAAAACCCCAAAAGATACTCTTGTGTTGAAAATTTACACATTGTTTTTTTTTTTTTTGGTTCCGAAGGGCTCATTTATTTCAGAGTTGCCTGTTAACTTATTTGTGATAGTGGGGTGGGTCTGATTGACAGGAGCAATAATACAAATTGAAACTGGGACAGAGATATTTTTCTTAGCTTTACTTTCTTTGGTGGAGAGATTTTTGCAAGTATGAGAATGACAGATATTTGGATCTTCAGGGAATAATGGAAAAGCTGAAAGCTATTATTATCACAGGATAGATTTTGTGTCATTTTTGGTTCTCACTACAAAGGAAGATGTGAAAATGTGATTTGCTAATTTTAGTACTTCATAGCCTAAGACAGTCTATGTTTTAAACCCCAGAGAGGTTTTTTTTTTTTTTTTCATTTTTTTAAACTTTACTTCTGAAGCCTAAGTGATCATCAGATGAAAACTACCCTTTGATTTCATTGGTCTGTTATACCAGATTCTCAGAGAGAAAAGCCACTGGCATAGACTGGGATAGGTTGCTCAATCCAAAATACTAAGTTGCTGAGTGAGTTAATTTTATAAAATCAATTTTAAGTTGTGACTGGAGATGAATCTTGGCATCTTTGATTGACACGTTTTGTTTTTTTTTAAACCCACTTTGCCCTAAAATTAACCTGCTTTAAAGTCAATAGCTATGTCTCAATCACTTTTAAATGGTAGGCATAAATTGTTAAAAGATGTATTTTTTTTTAATCATCACATGAAATGTCTTTCCTAGGAATAGTTGTGAGACCATAATATGCCTTTTACTCCAGGGACATATAAAGCAATCCTTCCAATAGTCATATATCCAAATTGTACAGTATTCAGTACATATCTGAAGTAACCTTTGGCTTGGGTTGTTTTCTTCTGAAGAGTAGATCCTAGGGAAAATAACAAAGTTTACGGTCTGTTTTCAGAGTCTGGAGACTAGGTCAGTGATGAGTAATGCAAGACTTGCCTAGCAAATTTTAGATTCAAATGTTTATATCATGCAAGACATTGTGATGAAGAACATGATAAAAAAAAAATCCAAGAAAGTGATTTTAGAATTTTTTTTCTCAGAAACTGTGAGTTGTGAGACATCACGATGTAAGCCAGCAAGTGCCATGCTGAGTTCTACAGAAAGTTGGAGATTCTCTGAGCCCAGCAAAGAGTGAAACAACCATGTAAACACCGCCCCCCCCCACCCCCCCCAGCC
>SJYA01000759.1:580229-629967 GCA_006410615.1 Neotragus moschatus | reverse complement strand
CCCCGGCTATCTAGGAATGCAGTGGTCTTTTGAATCCTTCATGCCACCCTGGATTTGGAACTTCCCTGGCCCATTGTAGGCAACTCAGAGAGAAAACCCTACAAACATGGGAGGAAATCCAAGATATGGAAGGGCAGAGGTCCATTTTTGACAGCATCTAGCATAGAGTAAGCATTTAGTTGTGTGAGTGGAACCAACTAATCCTAGCCTGCCTCTGCTGTTGATTGTATTATGAGCTCATGGCAGCCTAGACAATGCACTTTAGTTTACTGAATCCCAGTTTCACCAAATGTGAAATCATAGTAATGATAACTCTCTACCTTTAAGGAGATATTTTGAGGCATTAATGATAGGATGTATTTCTAAAAGTGATCCTAAAGGAAATCAATTCTGAATATTCATTGAAAGGACTGATGCTGAAGCTGAAGAAGCTCCAATATTTTGGCCACCTGATGAAAAGAGCCAACTCTTTGGAAAAGACTCTGATGATGGGAAAGATTGAGGGCAGGAGGAGAAGGGGGCGGCAGAGAATGAGATGGTTGAATGGCATCACTGACTCAATGGAGGTAAATTTGAACAAACTCTGGGAGATAGTGAAAGACAGGGAAGCCTGGCATGCTGTGGTTCACAGGGTCACAAAGAGTCAGACAAGACTTAGTGACTGAACAACAGCAATCTTTCAAATGGGACTCAAAATACTTTTATTTTATAAAAGTAAGTTCGGGGGCCTATAAATTTTATTTTCCTGAGTTGGACTATATATAAAGAATTTTTTAAAATATAATAATCTCACTTCCAAAAAGTATAATTTCTAGTGGTGTCTTGGATTTTGTACCAACCTTTTCTTTTTTCTTTTTCACATAATTGTGTTTACATGTATATTCTTATTTGTGCCTTCAGCAGCCTTATAATATAAAATAGGGTATCTTTCTTCCCAAAGATGCAGCAACAGAAAAGACAGTAACTAGGGATCATTTTTCAGGTGCCTCTGAAAAAGAAATAGTTACAGGCTGTGAAACTGGTCAGATTCTTGAAGCCCTTTTGCATTGGCAACCAACCCTATGTTAGAGGACAGTCCTATCAGGGCTGGAAAGGGAGTGGTACTCCTTGGAGTTGTGCATCGTCTGAAAATATTCCTCGTCTGTCAATTGTGGCAGACCAGTACATTCTGGGGCACACAGGAGCAACCTCAGAATTAACTCTGAGCTGTGCTCACATACGACTTGGTGGTTATCTCGTGTGTCATGTTTATCTCATGAATTGTGTCAGTCAATTCAGTTGTGTCCGACTCTTTGCAACACCATGGACTGCAGCCTGCCAGGCTCCTCTGTCTATGAGATTTTCCAGGCAGGAATACTGGAGTGGGTTGCCATGTATCTCCTGTGTTTCCTGCACTGCAGGCAGATTCTTTACCACTGAGCCACCGGAAAGCCCATTTCATCTCACGAAAAGTGAAAGTCCCTTGGTCGAGTCCCCCTCTTTGCGATCCCATGGATGGTAGCCTGCTCGGTTCCTCTATCCACGGAATTCTCCAGGCAAGGGTACTGGAGTGGGTTGCCATTTCCTTCTCCAATCTCCCCGCAATCTGGCTGCCTCTCTGTAGCTGGAAAGTGTGTGAGTGTGTGTGTGTGCTCAGCTGTGTCCAACTCTCTGCAACTCCATGGACTATAGCCTGCCAGCCTCCTCTATCCATCGGAATTTCCAGGCAAGAATATTGGAGTGGGTTGTCATTTCCTTCCCGAGGGGACCTCCCTAACCCAAGGACTGAACCCACATCTCCTGTGTCTCTTGCATTGGCAAGCGAATTCTTTACCACTGCACCACCTGGAAATGATCTTCCTATAACTCATACTTGATCCTGTCGCCCACCTCTCTCCCCACCCTCCCTCTCCACAGGACTTAAAATCTTTCCTTTCCCTGTTGTCCCCTTAATAATATTCACATCCCTTGACATGCAATAAAAAAGATCTTTATTACCCAACGCCTGACTCAGCCTTGTCTTTTCTCACCCATTATCCTATCAACAAACACACACACTCTGCCCCATGCCATTTTATGCTCCAGCATACTGAACTGTTTTAGGAAAACTTCCTTTCACACACACACTTACACATTCAGGCACACACTCACCCAGTCCCTTGTTCCTTGGCTAATTCCTGAAAGTGAAAGTCGTTCAGTTCACCTCAGTTCAGCCGCTCAGTCATGTCCGACTCTGCAATCTCATGAATCGCAGCACGCCAGGCCTCCCTGTCCATCACCAGCTCCCGGAGTTCACTCAGACTCATGCCCATCGAGTCAGTGATGCCATCCAGCTATGTCATCCTCTGTCGTCCCCTTCTCCTCCTGCCCCCAATCCCTCCCAGCATCAGAGTCTTTGCCAGTGAGTCAACTCTTCACATGAGGTGCCCAAAGTACTGGAGCTTCAGCTTTAGCATCATTCCTTCCAAAGAAATCCCAGGGCCGATCTCCTTCAGAATGGACTGGTTGGATCTCCTTGCAGTCCAAGGGACTCTCAAGAGTCTTCTCCAACACCACAGTTCAAAAGCATCAATTCTTCGGCGCTCAGCCTTCTTCACAGTCCAACTCTCACATCCATACATGACTACTGGAAAAACCATAGCCTTGACTAGACAGACCTTAGTCAGCAAAGTAATGTCTCTGCTTTTGAATATGCTATCCAGGTTGGTCATAACTTTTCTTCCAAGGAGTAAGCATCTTTTAATTTCATGGCTGCAGTCACCATCTGCAGTGATTTTGGAACCCAGAAAAATAAAGTCTGACACTATTTCCATTGTTTCCCCATCTATTTCCCATGGAGGGATGGGACCGGATGCCATGATCTTCATTTTCTGAATGTTGAGCTTTAAGCCAACTTTTTCACTCTCCTCTTTCACTTTCATCAAGAGGCTCTTTAGTTCAGTTGTGTCCAACTGTTTGTGATCCCATGGAAGGTAGTCCATGGGATTCTCCAGGCCAGAATACTGGTGAGGGTAGCCATTCCCTTCTCCAGGGTATCTTCCTAATCCAAGAGTCAAATCCAGGTCTCCCTCATTGCAGGGGATTCTTTACCAGCTGAGTCACAGGGGAAGTCCCTTAAATTCCAGCTTATATGACATTTCTCACAGGAATCCTTTCCTGACTGGCTAGGGCTAAGTTAGATGTCTCACTATATATTTCCATAGTTCATTGTACTTTTCTCCATCATACAGCTCTTGTCTTGCTGTATGGAATGTGTCAATTTGCATGCCATCTTCCCCTTGCAATGTAATCTGCCTGAAGACAGGACAATGTCTTATTTACCACTGTATCCTACAAGCCTAACAGTGTTCCTGGTTGGTCATAAATGCTTAATTTGTATTGAGCAATAGATGGATGGCTGAATGCATCTTTAGCTTTAAGTGGTATCTCTGGAGAATTGTGAGTCTGTTCTTATATGTCAACAAAACAAGGGATTAATTTTAAATAACTTTATAATGCTTTATAGGTTATATAGAAACTAAATTATGCCTGATTTAAAAAAATATATAATTTCAGGCTTTGGCAATCAAAACCATCCTGATCTTTATTCTTAAGCATTCCAAGATACATCTCATTGAATTGAAAATTAGCAAGGAATGTTGCAAAACTAAATTAAATATAAAATGTGTTTAATGAGAGCTTTACCCCACCCATAATCCCTTCCACAGAATTAAAAGGCCTTATCAGAGATATCAATCATAACTCTAGAATTTTAGAGCTATATTATTTGGAATTGATTTAAAGGACTTCATGTTGAAACTGGGTCTTTTCCATTGTGATGGAGTAATCAAACTCTGACAAATACTATTTCCCAGAAAAAAAAAAAAAAAAGACTAACATTTCAATATGTTTTCATCAGGACAAATGTGTAAGAACAAAAATCCATGAAATGGTACATGTTTGAGTAGATATTGACAAAAATGAAGAAAACATAGTTTGCTTTGTGAAACTGATGCCACTGCAATGAACTGTATTGTGTAAGAGGATCATAAATTCTCAAGAAAGTGATAGATTATTACATATTTGCCAGCATTAGCACACATGAAAATATTGTGAGTGAGGAAGCTGTGGCCAAACAAGAGAATATTCTCCAGGAGTACCAACACGAGGCCAACTGTATATTTGCTAAATTGATGCAGTGGCACAATCAGAAATAAACCAGTTTTGGCCTCAGTTAGAAAAGAAAACAATCATAGAAGTTTGGCTCAGTCTTTAATTTGCCGACTGGGTACTTCAAATTCATGCAGGCACTGTTATCACTACCACTGTGTCCAGGGACCTTTCTTGGGGCAGATTCTGTACATCCAAGTAAGTGCATATAAAGTTTGGGACATACCAACAAATTCTTTAATCAGCAGAATCAGAGAACTTTGGTTGAGGCGTGAGTTGTCTGCTCTAATTACATGACATTATGTTTATTTTCTTCTTCTTATTTTTTAATTTAAATTTATTTATTTTAATTGGATACAATTAAATACAATACAATTTAATACAATATTGTATTGGTTTTGCCATACATCAACATGAATCCGCCACGGGTATACACGTGTTCCCCATCCTGAACCCCCTTCCCACCTCCCTCCCCATACCGACATTATGTTTATTTTAATGTTTCCTAACTACCTGCTTGCTCTTCCTGATCTACTTATGAGTATAATCTTCCCAGAGAAGGGCCAAGAAACATGAAATCCCCAGGACATCATGGTTTAAACATGACAATCAACTCAGAAGATGATTGAGGTGGTTTTTTTCAAATGGACTCTCTGTACACTGACGAAGAAANCTGTTAACATGAATTATCTTCAAACACCAAAATCATCATGTAATACAGATATATATTTCGTATAAATCATAATATCACAGTGTGATGATAAATACAATCCGTATGTATCATGTGTAAATACCTGAAAATTCATTGTACTTGCTAAAAAAAGAATTTGCTTGTGAGTAGTGAAGGAGAACGTCAATGAGAAAGTCTTAGGAACAGGCATATTGTTATCTCGTATTCAAATCACACTACAAATGAGGTTTTTACACACACATTCAAACAATCGAAAAATAACTATAAGCTAAAGAAAAGGCTAATGTGAAAATAGTGCATGCTTACAGCAGTTGAAAGAACCTTACCTTCTCATCACTCTAATTCAGCTTATGTAAGCAAAACAACGTGTTTCAGATTCACCCCAAAACTGTATTCGCATCAGATTTGTCCTTCAGTGTCACATAAATTGCTAAATGTGCCTTTGCTTAAGATTGTAACATTACTCCATATGCTATATTTATTGTGTTTGGAGGTAAAAAAAAAAAAAAAGATTGTTAAACTAAAAAATAAGTTTTCTGAAAAAATAATGTAACTCTTCCAGGGCCATAATAGCAAATAGGTACTAACAGCCATTAGGATATGCACGTCTTTGGGCAAAAATAGGGGGTACTCAGCAAGGAGAGGGCATAATCAGATTTGGCGATTATGGGCAGAGTGGACTGTAGGCAAGCATTTATACAGCTGAAAGAAATGAGATGGACAGTGAATGGATGGTAGCACTGTTTAGCAGACAGGTTTAACTGGATTTACAGATGGTGTGAAGGTGAAGACTGTGGAGAGAAAGAGGTCGGTGGGTGATAGTGCGCGTACCGAGAAATATGACAGCAACAGCAGCAGCAGCAGGGTGAGGAGAGAGAAAACAGTCTACTGAAGAATTGTTGGTTTTGAAGTCTTTACAGGAAACCTAAGTGGAGATGTCCAGTAAGGAGTTACACAAGTCTAGAGCTCAGGAATAAAATCCTGGTAGAAGCTAGAGGTCTGATAGTCTTTGTCAAATGATATTAGAAGGTAGGAAAATGGATGAGATTGCTTTGGGAGAGAGAATAAAGGAGACACAGGACAAAACCTAAGGGCCATCAAATTTTAAAAGATGAGCAGAAATAGAGTTCACAAAGAACACTAAGAAGAAGGAACTTGAGACGGAAAGAAAACCAAGAGAGTATGGGACCACACAAGCTTTTCAAGTTTTTCAAGGAGGAAGGGTTAAGTACTGAGAGCTCAAATGAGATAAGACTAAAACAATGTCCATTAGATCTAGCAACAAAAGGATCCAAAGTTATCTCAATGAAAATGATCCCAGTGGGAAATATTGGGAGCAGAGGCTATTTGGAAGGTGTTGAGGAATGTGTTAAGTTTTAAAGAAACTTGAGCAAATCTTCTGGCAGAGTTGACATCTCTAAACATAAATGTCAAAGTAGTTATATTCAGAAACTCCTTTGGGAAGGTCTGGTAGCATCTATTATTTTTCCACAAATTGCTCAGCTGCACAATGAGAGATAAAAAGAGCTCCTACATTCATCTCACTCTGTTGCTCATTTTTCTCTCTAAACAAAGGCTAAAATAGATTTTATTGGGCTATTCTCCTTAAGAGTTGTTTACATGTTCCATTAACTTGGGGGCAGCTGGAGGATTGGACACTGGATAAAATGGGATTGTATAGGTTATATAATTCTTAAAGACTGATCACGTTTTATCTTTTATTTTTCTGCTTACAAATTCAACCCGACTTTTGGTATATTGCATATTCAACAAATCTATTTTGCATGAATGGGTTTTTATGCTGGCAAATTGATCGTCTCTTCTGACAGCTTATCACAAACTAGCTCGGGGAGAACCAGCAATTTCTTACTCATTTAAACTCATGGTAGTATTCACTTGGACAGAATTTAAAGAAGGATGACAAATATTTTTAAAGCAATTCTAAACAATCTCAGGAAAGACAAAAATTCTAAACAAATTGTTTCCTCATAATACTCTGTTTTTGGTGGTGGTGGTTTGTTATTGTTGTTCTTTATCAGGCTCATGTTCCTAGATTAGCCTTGACTACTTTTAAATGTAACTAATATTTCCCTTAAAATTAAAAAAAATTTTTTTGTGTTTATTTAATTCTTTCAACAGCCATGTGAAGTAGATATTATCTAAAGTAATTTCTCCAATGGGCTTTCCTGGTGACTCAGTGGTAAAGAATCCTCCTGTAAATGCAAGAGACACAAGTTTGATCCCTGGATTGGGAAGGTCCCCTGGAGAAGGAAGTGGCAAGCCACTCTAGTATTGTTGCCTGGGAAATGCCATGGACAGAGGAGCCTGGCAGCTACAGTCCATGGGGTCACAAAAAAGTGGGACATACTCAGAGACTAAACAACAATAATTTCTCCAACAGTTGTACCCTTAGTAAGTGGAATTAGGATGAAAACTGGAGTCTTCTGATTCCAAGTAGTCTAATGTTCAGTTTAGGAAAACCTGGACTTTTATTTATATGGTCATGTATTTGCTCACAAGCTGTATCTTCTATTTTGATGGATGAATCACGGCACCCTATTATTTTTTAAATTTGCACTTTTCTGATAACTAATGATGCTGAGCATATCTTCTTGCCTAATGGTCATTTTGATATTTTTATTTTGTGAATTTTCTTTTTGAGTCTCTTGGCCATGGTCAAAATGGTTTGCTCATTAGAAGTTTCTATCAGAAATCCTTTCTCCCAGTTGATGGCTTGTCTTTCTAGTCTCCCAATGGAATCTTTTGATGAACAGAAACTTAATTTTAATGATGTCCAATTTGCAAATTTTTAAGTCACTGTCTTTTTGAGTCCTGTTTAAGAAATTTTTGCATATAATAAAGTCATGTAGATATTCCTCTAACTTTCTAGGGCCAAAAATTTTACTTTAAGACTTTTTAATGACCAAATAAGAAAAGAATGCACAAACAAGTATAGAATTCAAAGTGTTCATAAGGTTAAAAGCAAAAAATATTTAGAAATACTTGATAATAAGGTCAAAGTAAAACTTCTTCTCTAGGACTAGATTATATGTGAATTATAATGATCAACACCATCCTCAAACATCCTGACAATATTAACAGTGATGAGTTGCTTTTAATTACATCCCTGGATACAGCCAGTCACTTCATACTGTAAAGTAAATGAGTAAAAATACTTCTTGAGTCAATATAAGACNGTCAAAGTAAAACTTCTTCTCTAGGACTAGATTATATGTGAATTATAATGATCAACACCATCCTCAAACATCCTGACAATATTAACAGTGATGAGTTGCTTTTAATTACATCCCTGGATACAGCCAGTCACTTCATACTGTAAAGTAAATGAGTAAAAATACTTCTTGAGTCAATATAAGACATTTAATTCTAGGGTAGATCACTGAGTACGTAGACAACTTCTATAGATAGTATTTCCCTTCATGATTCATTTGAAAGGTTCTGAGGAACTCTGAGTATAAAATTTCACACTCAAAGAGATATTTGAATCCAGTTACTTCATCTTGCTGAATTTTTATGGACCATGTGTTTTAACAATTGGGAAGCCCAGTGAGGACACACTGGTGCATATAAAGCCACCCTATTCTGCTAGAACTTGAATGAAGAAGTAACTCTTGTGGAGGCAAATTACCCTATAGTCAGAGAAAACACTTGTGACACCTATCAGTAAAGCATGGGTACCATGCAAAAAATTTTTTGAAAGAATTTAATAGAACAGGTACTAAAATCATTCACTATGTTAATGGTTAGAATGTGGATAGATTATTTTTACTTTATTTTAAAAAATTAAATAAAGATAAGGTGGCACCAAAACCCCTGTTCTTTGTTTTTGTCCTCTAAAATTTTCCTTTCCATAGGTCAGAAGAAACATTCTTTGGCTTTATAAGGTATTTGGTTCTGGTTTTTAAGAATTAAATGAGAATTCTCCTTAAACCTTATCTGAGTCTCATTTCTATCACTCTGTCTCTAGAGGCAATTACTACTATAAGTAATTATTACTCCTCATAAGAAATATGTATCTGTGGTACAACTAATGTAAAATAAAGAAAAGATAAATAAAATAATCAAAATCACTCATAATTCCATAGCTTAGAGACAACCCCTACGATTTGATATGTTTTCCTTTAATTTTCTCTATGAATACTATATAATTGCTTATAACAAACATTTTTATGTTTCCACATGCAGTATAGCTTAATGGTTAATAACAGAGACTCCCATTTGTTTATTTTTGCTTTTATTTCTGCTGTTCTGGGAGACAGACTAAACAAAGATTTTGCTGTGATTTTTTTCAGAGGGTGTTCTGCCCATGTTTTCCTCTAAGAGTTTTGTAGTGTCCTGTCTAACATTTAGATCTTTAATCTGTTTTGAGCTTATTTTGTGTATGGAGTTAAGGAGTGATCTAATTTTATTCTTTTACATGTGGCTGTCCAGTTTTACCAGCATCATTTGTTGAAGAGACTGTCTTTCCAGCACTATGTAGTCTTGCTTCCTTTGTCATAGATTAATTGACCATAGATGCATGGCTTATTTTTGGGTTTTCTATCCTGCTACATTGATCTATATTTCTATTTTTTGCACCAGTACCAAATGGGACCTACTTAAACTCAGAAGCTTTTGTGCAGCAAATGAAATAATAAACAAAACAAAAAGACAACCCACAGATTGGGAGAAAATATTTGTAAATGATGTAACTGATAAGGGGTTAGTCTGCAAAATTTACAGACAGCTAATGATACTTACTATCATCAAAACAAACAACCCACTCAAATCGACCTGAATAGACATTTCTCTAAAGAGGACATGCAGCTGGCCAACAGGCACATGAAAAGATGTTCAAAATACCTAGTTATTAGAGAAGTGCAAATCAAAACAACAACGAGATATCACCCCACACTGGTCAGAATGGCCATCATCAAAAAACCCACAAATAATAAATGCTGGAGAGGGTGTGGAGGGAAGGGAACCCTCCTGCCTTGTTGGTAGGAATGTAAATTGGTACAGCCACTATGGAGAACAATATGGAGGTTCCTTGAAAAATAGAGCTACCATAGAACCCTGCCATCCTACTCCTGGACATAAATCCAGAGAAATACATGGTCCAAAAAGATACATCCCCCTCAATGTTCATTGCAGCACTGTTTACAATGGCCAAGACATGGAAGCAAGCTAAATGTCCATTGACAGAGGAAGGGATAAAGAAGACGTGGTGGGAGGAGTAAAGAAGGAGTTACAATCGAGGTAATCTTCAAGAAGGGTGAGGATCTGACTCTTTAAAAAATTTTATACAATTTTAAAGGATCTTGTCTATTTGCAGTTATTACAAAACATTGGCTATGTTCTGTGTGTTCAACAATATATCCTTGAGCTTACCTTACATCCAGTAGTTCATACCTCCCACTCCCCTAACCCTATATTGTCCCATCCCCACCTCAACTGGTAACATTAATTTGTTCTCTTATATCTGTGAGCCTACTTCTTTTATGTTATATTGATTTTTTTAAAAATAATCTTTCTTTTGGACTAAATTTAACTTTACAGAAAAGCTTAAAAGATAATTCAGAGAGTTCCAGTATACTCCCCACTCAGTTTCTGCTAATGCTAACATCTTACATTACTATGGTACATTTATCAAAACTGAAACTAATATCGATACATTAACAAATTGAATTTTATCCAGTTTTTCCATTAATGTCTTTTCTCTGCTTCGAGACTACCCAATTCATGAGAGCTCATTGCATTTAGTTGAACTAAGTTCTGAAGACGAATAATAACCGGAATGAACAAAAGGAGGAAAGGCAGTCTCAGGATGACAATGCACCTGCAGGGTGATGAACGCAGAGGTGTTAAATGGACTGCGCAATGACATGTGGGATAAAGGAGGGCACTGACTGGCTAGAACAGGCTGAGAAAGAGGTAGTAGGGGGTGGAAAGTTTTGGAAATGATCTGGGATATGTTAGAATGGAACTGGCAAGCAGAGCAGTTGAATTTCACGGCCTTTATGGGGAGGGCAGTCAAGGGAGCAAGTGTGTTTGAGGAAGCTGGGGAAAGAACATGGATTTCCCACCATCCCTATTCAGATCTGCTCCTAGAGAGAGTCAGAAAAGAATAATGTCTGGAAGAGACTAAGGCACATTTTGTCACTGAATTCTTACAGCAATCTTTCAGTTAAGTGTGATAATAATGCTCATTTCAGGAAAGGAAAGGGAGGTTTGTGAAAATCATATAGTTTGTACAAGATCAAGCTACAGTCAGGGCTGGTGCTGGAAACGGAGCCAGTGTTTGCCTTCAAAGCCTGTGTTTGATTGTCTAGTTCAAGCTAACATTTTCTTGATTATACTGATCAGAGTCCATATTATAATTTTCCTCCTCTTTCAAGCCAGTTGCTGAGTGTTAGACATTTGTATTTCATCAGTGTTTTCTGAAGGAAATCACTTGGGACTTTGATGTCCTGCAACACCCCTTCCTGGCTCAGAATGTGTCTCCATTCTTTCATGGTTACACAATAAGAAAATGATTTTAAGGGATCAGTTATTTGACTACAGGGGTCAGTTTGATCTTGGGTTGGATTAATTATGTATTTTCAAAGTCCAACTGACTAAGGGGGTTAGATCATGACCCCTGTTGCTGTGTAGAGCTTAGGCTCTCACACTGTGGCTTGGGACTGGAGCCAGAACGAAGACAGACAACCTGAGAAGTAGCAGGAAGCANGCAGGAGGAGAAGGGGACGACCGAGGATGAGATGGCTGGATGGCATCACTGACTCGATGGGCATGAGTCTCAGTGAACTCCGGAAGTTGGTGATGGACAGGGAGGCCTGGCGTGCTGCGATTCATGGGGTTGCAAAGAGTCGGACACGACTGAGCAACTGAACTGAACCGAACTGAACCGAGAAGGCGATAGCTGAGGCGAGGTCTTCTAAGCACCTTTCTCTGACTTCACCCTTCCTTTATTCCTCCCTTCTTCCCTCTATCAGTCATTTTCAGATTTCTAGGTTTTCTCCTGGACTTTCCAAATAAAATAATACTCATCACTCAATCTGGAAATATCATTAAAGAATCAGAATTGGTTGTATCACAATGCTGACCTTCAATACTGATTAGCTGACATTTTCTTGACATTTTGTTGAGCCTGTATTCATCAGTTTTTATTAGTTGATTTCTCTCTGAATTAAAACTTCTTATATTTAGTTTTGTCTGATTTTCTTTCTACCCAACAATTCAATAGATACTCCTCGAACTCTCCTGATGACTTCTTTCATAATTGATAAATGCCCTGTTCTCTGGCCTTCAACCCTTCTCTAGGTTTATTCCTTTCTTAGGTGCATTTGCCCAGGCACATGGCATTAATAACCAACTAATGGTGCTGACCAACAAATTTATATTCTATTCTTTGACTACTCTCCCAAACTTGTCATGTATCTGATTGATTATTTGAATCCATCTTTTCTTGAATGTCTAATAGTCATCTCCATCTTACCAAGGTGAAAATTAAATTCTTAAGACATTTCAAACTTTATTTTCCCAAAATATTTCCCACCGCAGTAAATGGCAAAAACTCCCAATCATTTGCTTAAGCCCCAACTTTAGGAATCTCAACTGACTTCTTGAATTCTCTGACTCCTCACTTCAATTCACAATCCAGTCCCATTGCCCATGGGACCTAGTCTGACCACTTCTCACCCCCACTGCTACCACCTTAATCTAAACCACTATCCTGTCCATTCTTACCATATCAAGAGCCTTCTAGCTGCCTCCTTGCCTCCATTTTTGCCCTTTGACAATCTATTTTCCGCACAGCAGTCAGAAATATCTTTTAAATTTATAAAAGAGATATGTCCCTCTTCTGCTCAAAATTCTTCAACAGCTTCCCATTATACATAAAATAAAACTCAATTTACTTTTCATGGTCTACAAAAAAGGCCAACCCTACACAATCTGTTCCTGCTCTCCTTTCTGACATCATATTGTTCTGATTTAATTCTTTCTGTTTCTGACTTACATTCTTACTAGTTCTCAAACAGGCCAAGATTGTTCCCACCTATCTTTATACTTGGTATTGTCTGCCTATGATTCTTCTTTTCACCCTCCATGCAGCTGTTTCTTTCCCAAGGTTAAGCATCAACTAATTGAAACCTTCTTGGATTGATCTCTCAGCACCTAATCTGTGCTGTCTCTTTCTTGCCAAGTAAACTTGAGCATTGTGTGTCTACCTTCCTCACTAGAGTATAAACTTGACAAATTTAGGGATTCTTGACTTGGCACACAGTAAAATCTCACACTTTTTTGGGATTGTTTGAATAAATACTAATCTCGTCCTTCTTGAATATTCCAACTCTCAAGTTCTGTAAATCTTGCATTGTACAAATGTTCATCTTATGTCATGTATATAAATCTTAGCAATTTTTATGAAAACAGAGACCCACAGAAAACTGAGAAAGGCCAGTTTAGCTCTTTCAAGGTATCTATTGAAACTAACACATGTTTAATATATTTTCTACAAAGTCTCCCAGGGAAGATGTTATATGATAATTTGTAGCTTAAACCTGAAAATCCATAAGTGTTTTTGTTTTCTTTAACACAATCGATCCATAAATGAAAAAAGAGGGAGAGATGGAGAAGAGATTAAAAATTATCAAATACCTGCAGTATGAAAAGCCATTTTGTTTAAAATGTTACATATCTTTTTAGTTCTCCCTAAAAATCTTCATGAGAAATGCTGGGCTGGAAAAAGCACAAGCTGGAATCAAGATTGCAGGGAGAAATATCAATAACCTCAGATACACAGATGACACCACCCTTATGGCAGAAAGTAAAGAGAAACTCAAAAGTCTCTTGATAAAAGTGAAAGAGGAGAGTGAAAAAGTTGGCTTAAAGCTCAACATTCAGAAAATGAAGATCATGGCATCTGGTCCCATCACTTCATGGGAAATAAATAGGGTAACAGTGGAAACAGTGTCAGACTTTATTTTGGGGGGCTCCCAAATCACTGCAGATGGTGATTGCAGCCATGAAATTAAAAAAGGCTCACTCCTTGGAAGAAAAGTTATGACCAACCTAGATAGCATATTCAAAAGCAGAGATATCACTTTGTCAACTAAGGTCCGTCTAGTCAAGGCTATGGTTTTTCCAGTGGTCATGTATGGATGCAAGAGTTGGACTGTAAAGAAAGCTGAGCACCAAAGAATTGATGCTTTTGAACTGTGGTGTTGGAGAAGACTCTTGAGAGTCCCTTGGACTGCAAGGAGATCCAGCCAGTCCATTCTAAAGGAGATCAGCCCTGGGGTTCCTTTGGAATGAATGATGCTAAAGCTGAAGCTCCAGTACTTTGGCCACCTGATGCAAAGAGTTGACTCATTGGAAAAGACTCTGATGCTGGGAGGGATTGGGGGCAGGAGGAGAAGGGGACGACCGAGGATGAGATGGCTGGATGGCATCACTGACTCGATGGGCGTGAGTCTGAGTGAACTCCGGGAGTTGGTGATGGACAGGGAGGCCTGGTGTGCTGCGATTCATGGGGTCGCAAAGAGTCGGACACGACTCAGCGACTGAACTGAACTGAACTGAAAGTGAATGAAGGAGGTAAATCATTCACTTTTCAGAAGGCTGTTAACTCCCCAAGAGCCCTTAGAGAATGATGCTCTGGTGTTTTAAGGCATTAATGAATTATAATCAACATTCACCTTTTTTAGAATCACATTACTACTACTGCCGCCTGCCTGTTCCTCCACCATTCATTAAAAACTAAGGCACAGCACACTCACAAATACCTTTGGTCGACAGTAAAAGATACGATCTAGGACTAAATCAGCTAACAATATAACACAGAATTTTGATGAAAATGTGAGTGGACTCCCCCTGGATTTATTAAGGGACCACTGGTCCTCTGAAATGGTCCTAAGAAAAACATTTACATGAGAAGACAGAATTCCCAGGACCCTTGAGCCACGTTTTCTTAGCATGTTGTCAGTTTGCTGGTAAGGAGACATATTTCCTCAAGTTACTTAATTCTCCTTTTTGGATCTAGGGAGTTCCTTTCTGGTAAGAAGTATATTGTTATTTTTTTTTTCCAGGTTATATTTTTCAACCTGGCTTAACGAACAGGAGGAAGAGGCAAAGTCCCTTCCTGCATGAGGAATGCAGACTCTGGTTGTAGTTCCTGTTCAATGTTAACCTGAGACAATTCTCGCCCCAAATCTGGCTCTCCAAGTTTCCTCTGCAAAACGTGGGATAGAACTAATTGCTTTCTAAGGCCATTTCCAAAGTTCCAAAAATTCTAAAATTCTCTGATACTCAGGCCACCCATCTATCCTTGTTAAATGCAGGAAGTAGCCTTCTGCTAAATTCCCCTAAACCTATGTAATTAATGCAGGACTATTTAATTCATAATCAGCTAAAAGTAAAATGTCTTATTATTGGCAGTTTTTTATATACACCATGGTGTTAGCTATCAAGAGAAATACCTATGGGGTCAGGGGTACTGATTAAGCTTTTGCAGTTTATTCATGCCCACAAAATTCTTATTTTGTTGTTTTTTTGCTTCAAAGGCAGTTTACCTATTCCAAACAAATCTTTCCCCTTTGACTTTGTAAGTTGACTTGCTGAGTTGATATTTTTTCCTATTTTTCTCTTTGACCACAATAATTGTTTACCAGTCATTTCTAGAAATACCTGAAAGAGGTGGCACATGGGAAGGAAAAAGAAGAGAGAGAAATGTGTTGACCATGCTTTCAGTCTGACGGTCTCATTTTTCACGTCCATAAATTCTGACTTTTTATGTGAGTTTGTTTCTCATTACTCTACCTTGAAAGTCTTTGAATCAGTTAACGTTTAGGGTGTTTCATTCACTTCTGCTGTATGTTTAAGTAGCCGTGTTCACTATTCTTCCAGTCTGTTGTCTTTATTTTCTTCTTTGTTTCATTTATACATTAGACATAGTAGTCATGTATGGATGTGAGAGTTGGATTCTGAAGAAGGCTGAGTGCTGAAGAATCGATGCTTTTGAACTGTGGTGTTGGAGAAGACTCTTGAGAGTNTAAACCAAACTGAACTGAAAAAACTTCAAAGTATGTTTACATTAACGTTGTTTTTCTGATGAAGAAAATGAGGTTGCCTGTTTAATAAATTGCTTCAGATCAGATAGGTGATTGGTGGTGGAATCAAAGATGTCAGTTCTATTCAACAGCTAACACATTTTGCACTGTATTACCTTGCACATCCAGAATTATACTATTTAAATATCTTATCCCTCTAGAATAACATAGTTCTATTGGACCATAAAGTTTTAGAAGTCACTCCATTTGTATTTACCTCCTGTCTTATTTATGCACTTATTAAATCCAACTGATCCAGACTTAATGAAACTCATGCTGGTGGAATAGTCTTGTCATAGGTGAGCGTAGTCTAACATCCTAAAAAGTAAGTCATGTAAAACAAGACACATCAAGACCAAAATATATATATGTATATATGTTATAAAAAGTGAAGACAAGAAAGAAAAATTATCCCCAGGTGTATGCTTAAGTTTGGTCTTCAAAGTAACACCATCTAAATTAGTCTTACAATTAACCTCATAAATGTACTTCTATTAAGCATCTAATAAACAGTTGAGGAACAGAGAAAAAGAAGCAAAGACAATTATGCCTAAAATATTCTAGAAGTCAGTGCTCCATTGTCTCTAATGTTTTCCCCTGTTTTTTTACTGACTTTGTTTTGTTTTTTAGTTCAATGAACAAGTAGCTCCATGGCAAACATCTTGCAATTGTTTGGAAATGGGTGCCTATATCTTTAAAACTTTTTGCTAGCTTTCTCATTCTTTAGTCAAAACAATAGCTTTCATTGGTGTTATATTTATGATTTGAAAAATCTCTTAGATATAACATCATATTGTTATCCTAAGAACCTTGGGTTTACAAAGAGCAGAGAATTTAGGAACTGAGGTTCTGGTAGCAGATTATCTAGGTTTCCTCTATCATTCAGCAGCTGTGTAACTGTGAGATTTAATGCCTTTTTGCCTCAATTTCCACAACTAGGCAATAGAGATACAGACATATAATTCCTTTCTCATTTTTTCCAATAAAGTATAAGTGGATTCACACTGGCAATTTAAAATATAATTATCATCCACTAATTCTAATCAACATTTGTTGTTGTTGTTCAGTTGCTAAGTCGTGTTTGACCCTCTGTGTCCCCATGAACTACAGCACACCAGGCTCCCCCTGTCCTTCACTGTCTCCCAGAGTTTGCTGATGCACGTCCATTGAGTGGGTAATGCTATCTACAAGTCTCATCCTCTGCTGCCCCCTTCTCCCTTTGCCTTCAATTTAGGATATTCATAATGGAAGGTATGGTTTCGTCTCATGTTGTATATTTCAATTAGGTATACATGAAGCTCTTTCAATCAAAATATTTAATTGACTCCTTACTTGCTGATGGAAATTACAACCGGGCTCCTCAGCTCAGGAAGAGCTACTGCTGTGTGATGTGACTTTCTTCCTCAACATGGAGTGAGGACTACAAGGAGAGGTTGTCCTGAGGAAGGATGAGCAGCTTCCCGGGCTTCCCCAGTGTAATTCACTGTGGTCTTCACTGTTTTGTCATTCCTTTGTGTGATTTACACACTCAAACGGAAACCTAGAGTTTCATTCCACAGTGCTGTAAGAATGGTTTTGACTAATGATTTCTTTGGAAAAATCTAATGATGATAGCTATATGGGTAGCATATTAGAGGTTAGGATTTGTTTTCACATAGATTTCATGCAAGGTGCATACCTTGATATGTTCTTTGACAGATAAGGAAAAGCCAGAAATTCACTGATTTTCATACATTTTGACAAGCAATTGCCACATGGGGTACAAGATAGAGTGTAAGTTCACCCATTAGCACTTTTAAGTCTAAATTTCCTTATCTGTAAATTGGAGGTAATAAATACCTACTTACCTAGTGGATTATTGAGAGTATTAAACAGATACTATGTAACAGGAATTGTTTCAGGCACACAGGTGAGGCTAAGTCAATGTTAATAGTGCTACTTTATAGATAGATGACAGAAACATCTCCTTGCCTTTCAAAGGAACCCTAAGTATATATCACCTATAAATTAATCTACGGTTAAAATAAGTAATCCAAATTTGTTTGTTTTTGCCTTTGTGGCTCAATGAGTTTTACTTAACATTTTATTCCTAATATTCCTTTCCCAGAATTTGGTGCTTATGATAATTTCTGTCCTCATACTTTATGTGACTGCTTTCTTAGGACAAAACAAGTGTCCAAAAGCCCAGTTTGAACTATAGTAACCTGAGATAGCAATAAAATTTTCATAAGGCAAATTCCCTCTTCTCGAGGAAGACAAGTCTATATAGGATAGAATAAAGCAATTCCTTCAGTGAAGGAAGAAACAATACATCCAAGTTAGGAATACATTGCATTTTGAACCTAATACAAAAAGTGTGAATTGTAATTTTGCATTGCCTTGGCAAGATGTGACATGATGAGTCAAAGATAAAAGGTATAAATGGCTTATAAAATATTTCAAAGGGATTATAGAACATCAAAGAATTATTGCTAAATAAAAATTTGATTGAAAATGAATCAGAAACTTCAGAGCTAAATTTACTCAAAGTGAACATGGCTATAAACCTATTTTTACAAAAGCAATGGTGAAAAGTGAACATTAGATTGGATTTAAAAAAAAAAAACATTCAGGATCAAAGATTTGGTAAATGCAAACCTAGATCGAATCCAGTTCTGCCAATATTAGGAACAATATTGTTCTACTTAGGCAGAGGGGCCGTTAAGCCTGCACAGAGCAGAATGCTGGGTTATGATCCTGGCCTTGAGTTTGCTACCACGTGCCCTTGGATGGATCAAGGGCCCTCTCTCTGTTTAATTTCCGCATCTAGATAATGAAGATGATTATAACACCTGCTCTGCTTCCTTCCTACAGAGTGGATTTCAGAGTCAAAGGAATCGGTATAAAAACAGATTCTGAATTCTAAGATGCTCCGCAAGTGTTAAATAAGAGAAACAACAATGAAATAGCACTGTAGGTTTGAAAAAGTTACATTTCTAGATTTGACTTAAAACAAACAAAAATAAATTGCATTTCTTTGGAAAGCCATGTGTATTACCCATTAACTATTGCTGTCTACCATCTAACAAACCATCCCTAAATTTACTGCCTTAATTTATTTCATCCCAATTTGGTAGGTTAGCAATTTTGGGATTGGGTTCACTTGGGTAGTTCTTCTGCTTTTCTCAGCTGGATTTATTCACACAACTGCAGTCACCTGAAGATTTGACTGGGGGTTGGATGGTATAAGCTGGTTATGTTTCTGGTCGTTTTGCTTTCAGAGGGGCTTTCAGGGGGGAGGCTTCTTGCTCTAGTTCTTTTGTCTTCTGTTTGTTAGATCAGATTTTCTCACAGGGTACCTCAGCACAGTGATTCAGAGGAGTGAGAACAGAAGCTGTAAGGTCTCTTGTAGCTTAAGCTCAAAAGTCCTATATCATCATTCTGGCTATATTCTATTGGTCACACCAAGTTATAGGCCAACTGAAATTTGAGGGCTGAGAAAACAGACTCTGTTCCTTGATGGAAGGGGTGGCCCAGTCACATTACAAAAGTCTACTGGCATGGGAGGAAGTACCGTGGTGATTACTCATCTTTTAAACTATTGGTTAAGGAAGGATACTCCTTGAGGAAGATACAATCATACAAACCCCAAAGGAAAGGTCACATTTTCAATAGAGACACTTAGTTAAGAATTGGAAGACTGGGAGTTTGGGATTGACATGTATACACTGCTATATTTAAAATAGATAACCAACAAGGACCCACTGTATAGCACAGGAAACTGCTCAGTAGTCTGTAACAACCTAAATGGGGAAAGACTTTGAAAAAGAAGAGACATATGTCCATGTATAACTGAATCACTCTGTTGAAACTGAAACTAACATTGTTAATCAACTATAACCCAATATAACATAAAAAAATTTGGGACTTCCCTGATGGTATAGTGGATAGGAATCTGCCTGCCAATGCAGGGGACATGAGTTCAATTCCCAGACCAGGAAGATTCCACATCTGCTGAGCAACTAAGCCCGTAGGCCCACAGCTACCAAGGTCCCTGCACCCTGGAACCCTTCATCTGCAGTGAAAGAGGCCACCACAATAAGAGCCCACGCACTGCAACTGTGACCCCTGCTCGCCACAATTAGATAAAAGTGTGCACAGCAACAAAGACCTGGCCCAAACAAAAATAAAATTTTGAAAAATAAAAGCAAAAAAAAAAAGAGAGAGAATGGTAAATCAATGGCAAAAGTGAATCCACTGGATAGCAAGTATAGGAATAAGTTAGAAAAAGGCAAGACAGGATGCATGGTCAAGATAACCATAACTGAGAACTATGTGGGTTAAATCAAAAGAAAAGGGCATTAAAGTCACGCAATAAATAAAGTCACCTTAGTGTAAAAGACTAGAAATCATAGTGAAGGACATAACTGGAAAGATTTTTGGAGGAGCAGATAATACAGGTCAGAGTTCTTTCAAGGGGACTCAAACAGGATTGAGCAGGGTAGAATTCAGAGTATTTTCAGTAGCATCATTTCTAGAAGCAGCAAGAGCAGGCGCTGGATTTTGTCCATGACTCAGAACATGAAATTGCGTGAGGACAGGTAGAGTCAAATAACTTGAGTTAATTGGCAAATGCCAATCAGAAAGACAATGATCAAGAGGAAAAGTTAGGTTCACAAATTTGAAAAGCTATTAGGAATGAAAGAGAATCTGAGCAGGAACAGTTTCTAGAGTGATTTGAATAATTCTCTCAGCCTGATAATAGTATATGTGTTAATTACTTATCAGCATCCATTTAAAAGCACATATTCAGCACACACAATGTTTTAAGTGCCATGCTAGGCTGTGGACATACAAGGTCAAGCAAAATGTATTCAAGGGTCTACAGATATTATCAGTGCAAGTGATAGCAGTTGTAACAACACAGTGTCTAAGAGGAGTCAGAGAAGGGGCATCTCACTCAGGCTTGGATACAGGGCAGGCTTCCTTGGTGATTACTGTCANTTTAAGTGCCATGCTAGGCTGTGGACATACAAGGTCAAGCAAAATGTATTCAAGGGTCTACAGATATTATCAGTGCAAGTGATAGCAGTTGTAACAACACAGTGTCTAAGAGGAGTCAGAGAAGGGGCATCTCACTCAGGCTTGGATACAGGGCAGGCTTCCTTGGTGATTACTGTCAAAGCTGGGACCACAAGTGTAGGAAATTATCACAGCATGGTGGGGAGAGGATGCTGGCTGTATGTTTAAAGGAACTTAGGCCAAATAAAGCTGGCAATATTTATAGAACTCTTGCTTGACAGTTTTGCTCTTTGAATTATAATAACCATAATTACAATATTATGAAATACTAAATTCCTATTTCATGCCATATACACTCTTTTAGGCACTTTATATTATCATTAGTCCTCAAAAAGCCAAATAGCATAGAGTTTTTATTCCATTGCACACACACCTATATACAAACACACAAATACAGAGTTGGTTAGGTTAATAAATATAGAGGTCAGTTTAGTTTCAAACCATAGCTCTTTATTCCAGAATACATGACCTGGATACACGGTCTTTGATAAGACCATGGCAGACAAACTAGGACCTATGTCTAACACCATCCTACTTTCAGAAAGACCATCAATTAATCTCAGCTAAAGGATTGTCTGGCTCCCAGGTGGCTCAGTGATAAAGAATCTACCTGCAAATGCAGGAGACATAGTAAACACGGGTTCGATCCCTGAGTTGGGAAGATCTCCTGGAGGAGGAAATGGCAACCCACTCCATTATTCTTGTCTGGAAAAATTCCACAGGCAGAGGAGCTTGGTGGGTTACAGTCCATGGGGTCACAAAGAGTTGGACACAGCTAAGCAACTGGACACAAAGCAGTTGGACACAAAGAGCACACACAAAGGACTGCTTATTTCTAAAAAGCTTATTTCTTACATTGTTTGTATCTTATGTTCTCTAATTTCTTCAACAAGAAATATTGGTCATTCACATTTACTTTCAACCAATATGTAAATGCGACTATTTAATAATATTTTTCTTTTGAAAATTGAAAGCTGTGTTTTTTCAACAGGGATGTGCACATTTCTGCATCTCTGAAAGGACAGCATATTAACTTTCAAAACTTAATATTATATTTTTAAACCTGGAAAAAGAAAGTCATACTTATTGTTTTTGTAATGTTAACAGTAGGAATGAGCACTACAGATTCTTCTGTGCTGATTGTGGAGAGGCAGATGATTCTCACTCTGCAAGGGGTGTAATGGGGAGAGGAAGGTTTTTGCTGCTGTCAGTGGAAAGCATAGTGGAAGGGATGAACATTTAAAACACACACATACAGGACTTTCCTAGTGATCCAGTGGGTAAGACTCTGAGCTCCCAGTGCAGGGGGCCCCGGTTCAATTCCTTGTCAGAGAACCAGATCTCTAATGCTGCAACTAAGACTTGGTGCAGCCAAAGTAAATTTATATATACATATATATATATATATGTATATATGTATATATAAAACAAAATGCACACACTCTCACTCAAAGGGTCTGTGAGCTAATAAAAAGATGAAAAATATTTATCTTGCAAAAAAAAAAAAAGAACATAACCTCTTTTTGGATATTCTGATTAGTTGACTTTAGCAGAGTCAAGAATCTGCCTGCCAATGCAAGAGACACAAGAAACTTGGGTTCGATCCCTGGGTCGAGAAGGTCCCCTGGAGTAGGAACTGACAACCCATTCCAGTATTCTTGCCTGGAAAATCCCATGGACAGAGGAGCCTGGCAGACTGCAGATCATGGGGTCTCAAACAGTCAGACTCAACTGAGCACAACATGAACCCAACCGATTAAATTTTAGGCTTCCACGGTGGCTCAGACAGCAAGGAATCGATATGCAATGCAGGGGATCTGGGTTTGACTCCTGGGTAGGAAAAATCCCCTGGAGAAGGGACTGGCCTCTGACTCCAGTTTTCTTGCCTGGAGAATTTCATGGGCAGGGGAGCCTGACAGGCTACAGTTCATGGGTCACAGAGTCAGATGCGACTGAGTGACTATCACTTTCAGAACTTCAATGGAGTAGACATTAGACAGTTGGGGCAGAGTTTTGGGGTACATTTGAACCACAATTCCTTACTTTCATTCCTAAGCTTTGCAAGAAGTCTTTCAGAATATAATAGTGAGACTCTGTAAGACTACCTTTGACTTACAGTGGTCCACGGGTGAATAAGAAACCTTAAGTTTTCATAAAAGCAAATTCATACATCTTGGTCTTTTAGTTCAGTTGCTAAGTCATGTCTGACTTAGGGACATGTCTTGGGGACAACTCTTAGGGACCCCATTTGCTGTAGCACACCAGGTTCCTCTTAGTCTTTTAGAAACTGGCTATAAAAATCTTTTAGTTTTCAGCCTTCATTTGTAAGATTACACTTGAAAACATTTGAATGACAACTGAATTTTTGAAAGCCTTGGTATATTTAATGAGAATTGAAATTTTTTCTTAGTTCATTTAAGCAAGGAAAAACCCCAAGATAGAATTATTGCACCCCACAAGGAAATCATAGCAGAAAACATTTTCTCATCCTTTGTGAATTGTGAAAGAAGTGACTCTCCCACAGAGAGTTCTCGTCTTCTGCTTTGTGTGAGAAACATCAGTTTCACCTGTGTCACCAAATATAGCCTGTTTGATCTCCACAGTGGCTTCCAAATCTCTAACCATTCCACTGGACACCAGGTCAAAAGTTGGTTATAAGCAGGGTAGTTGGCAGCGATCTGAAGAAGTCAGATATTATGGGGCAACCTGAATTGCCTCATTTTTATATATTGTCAAAATATAAGTATTTATTGACTTACTGTTTTTTGTTTTTACTAAGGAAAAGTTTTGCTTCTCAANATTCCACTGGACACCAGGTCAAAAGTTGGTTATAAGCAGGGTAGTTGGCAGCGATCTGAAGAAGTCAGATATTATGGGGCAACCTGAATTGCCTCATTTTTATATATTGTCAAAATATAAGTATTTATTGACTTACTGTTTTTTGTTTTTATTAAGGAAAAGTTTTGCTTCTCAATTTAAAAAGCTCATGTTCATACAACTAATGTGTAGGCATTGTTATAACATATATATGAAACATAAAAATGAGCATATTCATGATAAAGGTTATCAGCATATAGCAATAATAGTTCAGTAACTGTTGCTGTTAATATTATTTGCTTGATCAGTGATGCAATATGTATATAAACATTTTTGTGGCATTTTAAAAGAGCTTTTTCTTCTGCAGAATCACATTCTTTATTGTGTAATATGACATAACTCAATATAACAATCTCCAAGGGAGTAACTAAACTGTTTTGCTGTACTGTACTATTTTGTAATAAATATTGTTTAAAAGGAAGGAATTAATGTGTGAATTCATTTGCCTTAGCTATGATGTATTTCCCTGGGGCTAAAAATGGCTGAAGAAAGGGGAGGACTTGGATACTGGGGACAACGAAAGACAAAATTCAGTGAAGTTTAAAAATTATTCATGAAAGAAGAAAATGCAAATTTGAAGATGAAATAATTTTAAATGACACAAAATAAAAATTCTATAAATAAACAGAGAATAGTTATCTGCAGCAGATATTGTCACTGGTGGTCTTGATCTCCCCACCTCCCACTTTCCTACTTCCCCTCCTACCCACCTGCAGGTCCCATCTGCCTGCTGTGTAGGTATGAGCTTCTAAGGACTCATATCTTTCTTTCACTTGAGGCCTGGCCTTGGTTGATAGGATTCCTCATCAGGGGATACTGGAAACCCATTACCACAGATTTGATGAGACAGGAAAGTAAGAGCTCAGCTCTCTTGCCTCTAGGTGAAGACAGACTCTGCGATGTAATCCGGGCTCTAGAACTCCCTCCCATATCATGAGGCTGCACTTCTCCTAAAAGAGGACATTAACTCACGCCTTTCAAACCCTTATAGGTTTCCCATAGGAGTAGTTCTTCAAACCATCACTTGCATTAAGAATCACTGTCTTATCTCAGCATTTAAGGAGCCTGACCAAAGACAATTCCCAGTGTCACATAGTTGTGTAGACAGCAGCTTGACAATTTTAGTTGTGAGACAGTGTTTTATAGAATTATTCCTCTGCCTTGCATTGCTGAATAGGTGTCACAGTAATTTTTATCTTCTGGTTGCTTTATTCTTTGAATTTGTTAACTTCTTTTATAGATTCCTTCACCAAAAGGAAACTGTACAGTTTTAGATAATATATTTGCATAAGATGCAAGTCTAAGTGATGAAGCTAACACTTTTTTTTCCAGTAAAGGATCAATACAAAAGACAGAGCACAGGATTTGGAGCTCAGAAATACTTATATCCTGATCTTGACTCAGTCATTTATTAGCCATGGGACTTTGGTCAAATCACATACATTTTCTGAGCCTTATCCAACTTTTTGTTTTAATTGGAGGAATAATGCCAATGTCACTTCATTGTTATGATTATTAGCATTACGATAATGTAGATGGCATACTTAGTGTATAGCACATAGTAGTGAGATGCTCGGCTGGAAGAAGCACAAGCTGGAATCAAGATTGCTGGGAGAAATATCAATAACCTCAGATATGNCAGAAGATGAGATGGCTGGATGGCATCACCGACTTGATGGACGTGAGTTCGAGTGAACTCCAGGAGTTGGTGATGGACAGGGAGGCCTGGCGTGCTGCAGTTCATGGGGTTGCAAAGATTGGACACGACTGAGCGACTGAACTGAATTGAACTGAACTGAGGTGCTCAGTAAATGAGATATTTAGGAATGAAAAATTATTTAAATACGGATGTCAGCAGATCAGTTAATTAAGCCTGAGTTATCCTCTGCTTTCCATCATTTGGTCAGTTTTCTTAATTGATGATGATGAATGCTTCCTTTAGAAGCTTTCCAACAGGATCTGTTTTACCTGAATCATAGGGGTTACATGAGTGTCCTAAGTGGAACCACACATTCAGCCCGCTGGGGTAGATAGGAAAATGGTGGTATTCAAGCCCCCAAGTTGTAGAACTTCTAGGCCAAAAAAGATTGTAAATTAGTAACTCAGAGGGAAATCGATTTTTTTCAGACAAATTTTGTCTTATGAAGAAAATACAGATAAAGATAAGAGTTGTTGTTCTTGTTTAGTTGCTAAGTCATGTCCAACTCTTTGAGACCACAAAGAGAGTTGAACTAACATTAAATATCAGATGATTACACCCAAAATCCAAATCCAATCTCTTGAAAAAGCACAGATGCTTTATTCCAACATGACGGCAATTTTCTGGAGCCAAGTAGAAGCTTCCTTCTTTAGGTACAAAATGTGCTCCCTAGTTCTTCAGAGTTAGGGTAGCCACATAATTTATTGCTTAAGCCATCATACTTTGGACATGATAGGTGTCAGTTCAGCTCAGTTCACTTGCTCAGTCGTGTCTAACTCTTTGGACCCCATGGACCGCAACACGCCAGGCCTCCCTGTCCATCACCAACTCCCTCAGCTTGCTCAAACTCACGTCCACTGAGTCGGTGATGCCATCCAACCATCTCATCCTCTGTTGTCCCCATTTCCTCCTGCCATTAATCTTTCCCAGCATCAAGATCTTTTCAAATGAGTCAGCTCTTCGCATCAGGTGGCCAAAGTATTGAGTTTCAGCTTTAATGATAAATGTAGAATCAGTAATTATGCCAAAACAATAGGCATTAATCAGGACTGGCCCTGGGCAAACTGGGATAAATCCTACCATAGCCACAGTCCTTTCCACTTCCTATCCCTTCTCACATGGAATCACTCTATTCTACTTTATCATTTGCCTTTCACCTGTGGGTATCTTAAGACTCTCTTCAAGAGCATCTGGTCCTTTGCATGAGTAGAAGAATGAGTAATTAATTTATTGGGTTCAGTATTCCTACAAGTAAATTCCTATTAAGTCAAAAGTACCTATAATAAAATCTGACTAGGATATGCAAGATGATATATAATATTTAAATAATTATATTTTCTCTATAATTTCTTTGAACCAAAATATTTCATTATTACAATATTTTTTTAATGTATACAGACTTGTACATAAGGAAAGCAGAAAAACAATAGGCACAATTTTCATATTAGTGGGATGTCAACAATTTCTCCAAGTCAGCAGGTTTGTGGATTTCATTTGAAGAACACCTTTGCTGTATGTAGTGAAACGTCTTTTGAAAGGAGTGATGAGTGATTGGTGACCATAGAAAAATGACACAGATGGCATGTAAAGTTGGAGACATGAACACAACTAGCTTCAGAGAGAAACAATGCAAGTGTATTTAGAATGGACAGCAGGCTTTGCAATCTGTTGCACTGGAGTTTTAGGGACTTACCACAGACAGTGTTTGCTATTGCAGAACATTTTGCTTCCCAGGAGGAAGGAAGATTAACCAAAAGAAATACAACATTGAAAAATACACAGATGATACAGCAAAATAAAGTCCTAAACTGTAAACCACAAAAGGCCCAATATATTTGCTTGGGAATTATTAGAGTAGCCCACAATCTAATGCTTGCATCCTAAGGATGTTTATAGAAAGAGAAGATTGGGTAATGCTTGCCCTGGCTTCAACAAAGTCCCTATTACCACCTCCCACAATCACTATGCTCTTGAGGCTTCTTGGGCTTCTGTAATTCTCCTTTGACACATTTGACTTTTGTCTCCTAAAATCTGGCTTGCTTGTGGAATGTGTGTCAAAAAGCAAACCTTATTTACTCATTGGGAAACTGACCACTAGTGTGGAGTTGGGCATACCTAATGGGAAGAAAGGAAGAAGGGCCACGTGCTCACCCACCCACCACAGAGGACAGCCACTTCCAGGCAATGTACTGTCTTGTTCCTACTAAGGCAATGAAACCACAAATCAGGCCTACTGGCATCTCAGGCTTAGAGTACACTGGTTAATTGATGTTCCAGCCAGAAGTCTTCTCTAAGTTCCAGAAATTCCTTCCTTGTATTCTGAGATATCTGAAATTCTTCTTTTTCCCTAAAAGGATAGTCCTTAGGCTTGTTTGAAAATGTTTTGCTCTTTAATTCAACCACAATTGAGATAGTTAGTGTGTAAATAATGTTCCTATGACATTTAACCTAGCTTCATAAACCAGTAATTACTTTCATTTTTATTTATTCTTCCTAGTATAGCAACCCTATGAAGGAAGGATAAAATATAAAACATTTCAAATAGCCCTATTTGAGGAGGAAGGAGACAATATTATTTTTCCTTTAGGGTCATATTCGATAGCTTTGAATACTGTTATGGTAAAGCTGGAGGAACATATCCATCGACATTCCTACATGTATAGTGGCCATTCCCAAGCTATACTTCCTATTGAATCTCCATAAAAATAACAGAAACAATAACAATAACGGCAACAATAAAGATGACAGCAACAATCAGTTCAGTTCAGTTCAGTCGCTCAGTCGTGTCTGACTCTTTGCGACCCCATGAATCACAGCACACCAGGCCTCCCTGTCCATCACCAACTCCCGGAGTTCACTCAGACTCATGTTCATCGAGTCAATGATGCCATCCAGCCATCTCATCCTCGGTTGTCAACTTCTCCTCTTGCTCCCAATCCCTCCCAGCATCAGAGTCTTTTCCAATGAGTCAACTCTTCACATGAGGTGGCCAAAGTACTGGAGCTTCAGCTTTAGCATCATTCCTTCCAAAGAAATCCCAGGGCCATCCTCTTCAGAATGGACTGGTTGGATCTCCTTGCAGTCCAAGGGATTCTCAAGAGTCTTCACACGACCAATAACAAAAACAAATATATAAAATATTGGAATGGATGAATCACAAGCTGGAATCAAGCTTGCTTGGAGAAATATCAACACCCTTAGATATGCAGATGATAGCACTCAAATGGCAGAAAGCAAAGAGGAATTAGAGAGCTTCTTGATGACGGTGAAAGAGGAGAGTGAAAAAGCTGACTTAAAACTCAACACTTAAAAAACGAAGATCATGGCATCTAGTCCTATCACTTCATGGCAAAAAGAAGGAAAGGTGGAAACAGTGACAGATTTTATTTTTGGGGGCTCCAAAATCACTGCAGATGGTTAGTGCAGCCATGAAATTAAAAGATGCTTGCTCCTTGGAAGGATAGCTATGACAAACCTAGATGGCATACTAAAAAGCAAAGACATCACTTTGCTGACAAAGGTCTGTATAGTCAAAGCTATGGTCTTTCCAGTAATCATGTATGGATGTGAGAACTGGACCATAAAGAAGGCTGAGCACCAAAGAATTGATACTTTCAAATTGGGGTGCTAAAGAAGACTCTTGAGAGTCCCTTGGATAGCATGGAGATCAAACCAGTCAATCCTAAAGGAAATCAACCCTGAATATTCATTGGAAGGACTGATGCTGAAACTGAAGCTCCAATACTTTGGCAACCTGATGCAAAGAGCCAACTCACTGGAAAAGAGCCTGATGTTGGGAAAGATTGAAGGCAGGGGAAGACGGGGGACACAGAGAATGAGATGCTTGGATGGCATCATTGACTCAATGATCGTGAACTTGAACAAACTCTGGAATATAGTGAAGGACAGAGAAGCCTGAAGGTCTGCAGTCCATGGAGTCACAAAGAGTCAGACATGACTTAGCAACTGAACAAATAAATGAAAATAATTGCATTAAGAATTCTAACTAGAAAACTTTTAACCTCTCATTGAATGGCTTACTATTGACTCATGCTACTGTACAGTCATTATAATAATTCAATTCAATTCAGTTGCTCAGTCATGTCTGACTCTTTGTGACCTCATGAAAGACAGCACGCCAGGCCTCCCTGTCCATCACCAACTGCTGGAGTCAACCCAAACACATGTCCATTGAGTCAGTGATGCCATCCAACCATCTCATTCTCTGTCGTCCGCTTCTCCTCTTGCCCTCAATCTTTTCCAGCATCAGGGTCTTTTCAAATGAGTCAGCTTTTCGCATCAGGTGACCGAAGTATTGGGGTTTCAGCTTCAACATCAATCTTTCCAATGAACACCCAGGACTGATCTCCTTTAGGATGGACTGGATAGATTTCCTTGCTGTCCAAGGGACTCTCAAGAGTCTTCTCCAACACCACAGTTCAAAAGCATCAGTTCTTCGGTGCTCAGCTTTCTTCACAGTACAACTTTCACATCCATACATGACCACTGGAAAAACCATAGCCTTGACTAGACGGACTTTTGTTGACAAAGTAATGTCTCTGCTTTTGAATATGCTATCTAGGTTGGTCATAACTTTCCTTTCAAGGAGTAAGTGTCTTTAAATTTCATGGCTGCAGTCACCATCTGCAGTGATTTTGTAGCCCCAAAAAATAAAGTCTGTCACTGTTTCCACTGTTTCCCCATCCTTTTGCTGCAAAGTGATGGGATCAGATGCCATAATCTTAGTTTTCTGAATGTTGAGCTTTAAGCCAACTTTTTCGCTTTCCTCTTTCACTTTCAAGAGGCTTTTTAGTTCCTCTTCACTTTCTCCCATAAGGGTGGTGTCATCTGCGTATCTGAGGTGATTGATATTTCTCCCGGCAATCTTGATTCCAGCTTGTGCTTCTTCCAGCCCATCATTTCTCATGATGTACTCTACATAGAAGTTAAATAAGCAGGGTGACAATATACAGCCTTGACATACTCCTTTTCCTATTTGGAACCAGTCTGTTGTTCCCTGTCCAGTTCTAACTGTTGCTTCCTGACCTGCATATAGGTTTCTCAAGAGGCAGGTCAGGTGGTCTGGTATTCCCATCTCTTTCAGAATTTTCCACAGTTTATTGTGATCCACACAGTCAAATAACTGTTGCTTAATATTGGTTTACTTTGTACCATGTGACTTTCTAAGCACTTTATATTTTTTTCACATTTAACCGATAAGATAGCCCTTTAAAATAGTATGACTAATATCTCTATTTTATAGCTTTTTTATTGTTGTTTAAAGAAATGAGCATTTAATTAGAGGTCATGTAGCTTACTAGTGACAAAGTGGGGATTACAGTGTGTATATGTATCTGACTCTAATGTCCCCAAGTTCTTCAACCACTGCTATACTTATTACTTCTATTGTTTTCAGGCTCTTACGCAAGCCAGTTCTCTTAAGTGTTGGCCTGCTCTTTGTGGCTCAGATGGTAAAGTATCTGCCTGCAATGCAGGAGTCCCAGGTTCAATCTCTGGGTCAGGAACATCCCCTTGAGAAGGGAAGGACAACTCCCTTCAGTATTCTTGCCTGGAGAATCTCTGGTGTGCTACAGTCCATGGGGTCACAATAAGTTGGACAGAACTGAACGACTAACACTTTAAGTTCAACTAAATTCAACTAAAACTTGCTGAACCCTTGCACAGTCCCAGGCATACAACCAAAATATTTCTCTAGACAGAGGTATCTTTGCCTCTCTACTTCGCAGTTTCTTTAATGTAAATAAAGATAACAATATCTGCCTCAAAGGATTGTTGAGTATAGCATCAGTAAAGGATAGCTATTATTATTATTATTAAAAATAAGTTCCTGGAATAAGGTGGCTAATCAATAAATATTGGATGGATTAATGAATGAATGAGTGAAGATATAATGAGACAGTCTTGTATAAGAAGCTAATAGTCTGGTTGTAGGAGCAACAGAAATACCTAGCTATCTGTGCTTCGGTGGCATGAGTTTTATAAGACACATTGGTACTGCTGAGGTAGAAATGAGCAAGTTAACTTTGAGAAAGAATGACAAGGCAGCAAATTCTGGGAGGTTTTTTTGGAGGAGGAAAGAAAAAAAAAAAAAAGACAGTCTGAAAATGTCAAGGTGGCTCAAGGATTAGAGTGAAAAAGACAAGAAATAGGAAAATGAATTAGAAGATTATTCGATTATTGCAATCCTTAGGACAAAAAAAATGATAAAAGTTTGAACTTGGCAGTGAGAAGAAATGAAAAGATATGGATGAATTCCGGGGGTACTGGAGTGTTTGGCAAGGCTCAGTGACTGATTAAATGAAGGAAGTGGAGGAGAAGGAGACAAAACCAGGCTTATTAAACTCAATAGAGGATGATGTCATTGAGATGAGAAACTCAGGTTCCAAAGTGCAATTCTAGGGAATTTATTATCTTCTTAATCTTTACTTTCCTCTTCTGTAAACTTATGATTATAACAGTCCTTATCACATTCAGTTGGGGTGAGGACAGAGATATGACAACAGATGATGAATTTAGCAAGCGGCTGGCACGTTGAAGTGCTCAGGAGATAGCTCTCTTACTCTATGGGACTAGCAGTGGGGCTGGAACAGCAAAGAGCAAATACATTCAGTGTTGTGATATCTGAGTTTGAATTACATGCAAGTTATCCAAATCAGCATGTGGATCCTGAAAGACCATCTGATAGTTTGTGAACGTCAGGAAAAGAAGACGCACCTTTTTGTCTGAAATGTGATTTTTAGAGATGTTTTCAACTTTAAAAGTGACCACAAAATCAATCATGGCACTTTCTGAGGGTTGGTAATAGGATTAGCCAGTAAGGAAGGGATGTTTGAGGAGTCACTATCACCCCCATTAGAGGACAAATCTAGGACTCTCACAGTCTCTGTAACTCCATCTTCAAAAGCAGACTGATTGCTCATTTCTGGAATGCAATAGTCACCACCCAAACCGAAAAAACTATCTTCCTTCCTTCAAGTTGCACTTTGGAGGTCATGATCACTCTTGACCTACTAATGGGGGAGGGGGTTAAATTTACTCTTAATTCAATTTTAATTAATGTGTTAGCATGCTCAGTCTCTTGCTATGTTGTATTTGACCACTGTTTGCTCTGTAATCATTTCTCCTGCTTTCTCTGTATATTATTTTACTGCTTGAAATTGGATTTTGGTTCATATTGCCATTTAAAATTTTCTCATGGTGTTGATATTTAAAATAATCTATGGTCTTTGGTTGCTTTTGATGAAATAAAATTACATCTAGCTTATTCCTTAGTGAAACTCTTCTTCTACTTTACTCAGGAACTGGAGTGGAAGGTGATGGATCCTTTTATTTTGTGGGATTTTTAGTGAGTGCCTGTATTTTAAGAGTATATTGTGTGTGTGTGTGTGTGTGTGTGTGTGTGTGTGTGTGTGTGTGTGTGGTGTGGTAGTCCCTCAGTTGTTTCTGACTCTTTGCAACTCCATGGACTGTAGCCCACCATTCTCCTCTGTCCATGGGATTTTCCAGGCAAGAGAACTGAGTGGGTTGCCATTTCCTTCTCCAAGAGATCTTCCCGACCCAGGGATTAAACCTGTGTCTCTTGCATTGCAGGCAGATCCTTTACATCTGAACCACCAGGAAGCCCCTATTGTAAGAGTAAGTGAATTGCAAAGATGAACTCTTTTCATACTAAATCCAACCATTTAACTCTCAGCCAAAGAAAATTCATGATATTCTATAGTCAATTATTTGCCAAATCAGTGAAGTATCTGGCTCTAGGATGTTATGTCATTTCTTGATAGTGAATAACTGCCATGTATATTAATTTCAGTTCCTAAGGCCGCATGTAGACATGTGGATATATTCTTTTTTTAAATTATAGTGCAAACTAACTCAAGTCAGAAAAAGTACAGTTCAGTTTCTTCATGAGGCAAAGTGAAGCACAGCTATATATATATATGGATCTTCTGAGGAAAGTAAAGCAGAACGATTTCCTGTTAATTGAACATTCAACAAACACAAAAAACAATTTGAAGAACATTTTCAGCTAAGGAATTTGGAGCAGTAAATTAATAGCACAGCTTGTTGGATCTTTGCCTGACATGTATTGTTTATGCAAAATGTTACTAGTAGACTCACATCTTAATTCACCAACACCAAATACAGCCCAGACTGTTTATGTAACCTAAGAACACACTCTATAAGTGACTGTTTCTTTTTGAATTAGTATTTATGAAGGAAACTACTTAACTATTCATGGTAAATAAGAAAGACATCTTAAACATTTCTTCGATATGGAAGCTGAGAAAGTGAACATCATTGACTCTCTGGCAGTCTGTACTAAGACACAGAGTAGATTTCTGATTAGATTTTACACACTTGGAATATTTTAGAGTGCACATTCATTTTATTTGTCAAAATTTCAATCTGTTTGTTAAGTTGCATAATATTTGTCTCATTGAAGATTTATCTTGTAGATTTTTTTCCCTTTTTCTTTTTATGATCAGAGACTCACCTTGCTGTTTTCAGCATGGTAAGCTACCTTTGAGGAAATAAATTATTCCATTTCTGACTCTGTGTGTGTGTGTGTGTGCGGCGCACACACAGTACTCACAGTGAGGAGGAGGAAATTACAGGGTTCTTGGAGGCAATCTGAATTACCACCTCAGGTAATTAGACAGGTTACCCCACAGCAGTGCTTATTAAAAAAAGATGTCATGATCATCTCTGCCTTTCAAGAGCATAAAAAGAATAATCTAAAACTTTGGGGTGTGACACCCCAGTGAAGGAAAGGGCAAGGTGGTTTTAAGCCTGCAGATGGACATGTGAATTAATTCTGACACTCTTGAAGCAGCATTTTAAAGGACTGGCCAGCCTGAAGTGTTGTAAACAACATCAGGCTGAGACTGGCTTGGGAGAAAATTCATGTTCCTGTCCAAGTACCTGGATCCAGGGCACATCAGTATCACCTCTGTGGCCGTAAAGCTGTTAGAACCAAAGGAGTGACAGTCTTCTGTCCCTGGGGAGTGGAGGTCAGTTTTCCAACCCTTCAGATTCCTTGGACCATGGGCTTCTTACCAGTCTGACAGGTGAGGATTTGACTGGTTTTATTAAATAAGCAAAACTACCATAATTTGAAACTTACATAGCAATTCATAGTAGCTTTATTTTAGGTGTCTTCAGCATTTTTTACTTCTTTTGCAACATGTACCAGTATTAAGCACTATGTCCTAATGTCAGAGCCAATTGCATTTGGTCATAAATTATTGGGTAGCTTCCTGCACAGGGTATGAACTTGCTCAGGACTGATTTGGGGGATTACAGGGATTGTTAAAAGAATGAGCCTATCAAGATGGCATAGAATGCTTCCTTGTCTGGATAGCAGAATAGTCAGAGAGGAGAAGAGGGGACAGATGCAAACTACTGTGAGTTTTCTAAAAATCTGAATTTATGTTTTGCCTCTAGAGCACTACCTAAAAAAAGGAACACTGAAAGTAACTCTCAGACTTTATTTTCTAAAAGGAAAAACAGAGACTAAAAAAGCTAAACTTCTTTATGGAGAAGGAGTGGGGTCATACCATGTCAACCATCATCAGATTCCTTAATCCTAGAGTATAAGATCACCCTTATTGTTCTTGGCCCAAAACAAAGAAAGCCATCAATGATATGAGTTACCATGTTGGGTGCAAGTAATCAGAAACACAAAATGAGAAGCAGAAACTGAGGAGTTTTTTTTTTTTTTTTAAATATAGACTTTCCTTCTCACTTGAAGATATATTAATCCCTTGGGTAATTCAGAGTACTGAACTGTCTCTACAATGGCAAATAGAATGAAATAGAGACAGCTAAGGGATAACTTATGTAGTTGTGTCTGGAAGGAACTGAAGTGTTCTGAGACAAGGTCACAATGACTACAGCATGAATTTTTAAAGAGCTAAAACTGCTTGGGAATATAAGCCATGCTGGTCAAATTTCCTAAGTCTTAACAAAATATATCAAAATTAATATGCCTATATACACCTTTTAATCTAACAACTCTGCTATTGAATATGTTTCCTAAAGAAGTAAAAGTACTATTATGTGAGAAGAAATGAAAATATAGGAAGGGGTGGAGATAGAGATGTTTATATTAATTTACTGACACATAGAGAGATGTTGATGGCAGGATTTTTATGGTGGAAAAAACAGACTGGGAAATTGAGAATATCAGTACAGGAATGGGTGAATACGTTTTGGCACATAATATTGCATGACCTACAATTATATGCATTGCTCCCGATGGGCATAATGTGATAACATTATCCTTTTGTACTACATCAAAATAAAGCTGCGTGTGTGTGTGCAGGGGTGTGTGTACGGTACGTATGGTGCAGGTGTACATTTGAGTATAGAGAAAGATGTAAAAGCATACACCAGACTGTTATTGGCTATCTCCGTGGAATAGGATTAGAGGAGTTGATGGGGTATGAGGTAGGATCTAGAAACTAAATCACTTTTAATGACTAGATTTGTTTAGAGTTGCTTAGTTTCAAACTTAGTCACTCAGTCTCTTTAAAATGAAAAACAAAACAAATACCAAAAAAAAAAAGTCACCACAAAAAATGGGCCTTGAGTTGTCTTTTTTTTTTTACTTTCTAAAAATAGAACATCTAAAAATGCATCTCCATTTTCAATATTTTATAAAAGAAAAGACATTTAAAACAAAAAAGAAGAAAAGCTAGACCTGTTCTTTCCAAAAAAGCTAACCTTTCTTTCTTGGAAATATAACCACATGGAATATTGCTGTTATTTTTCTCAACAAGATTCAGTGCAAACCTTATCATGGACCAAGTTTGTGATCTTTTGTCTAGTGCAAAGCAGTGCACTCAGTGAGGACATTCAGACTCTAGCATGTGCTTTCTCAGCTTTAGACAACTCCTCGAGGTTAGCGCATCAGGAAGGTTCCTCAGATAAGCTGCTAAAAACCCCTTTGCCTTGTAACATTCTATTATTCATGATGATTTTACCTCTCACTCTTCAAACAATTCCTCTGTTCTTTGTTTTTGTTCATTCATTTAGCAAATGTTTATTGAATGCTTATCTATATATCAGGCATTTAATTGCCACTGGGAATGTAGCCATGAACAGGATAGGCAAAGTCCTTTTTCTCCTAAAGCTTATATTCTCTTGAGGTGGGCAATAAGGAAGCCAATGAGTAAATATGCAGAGAATTGTAGATTATGGCAAGTGCTTCAGGGACAAAAAATAGACTGGTGTGATGGAGTGTGCATGTGGAGGCTTTAAGGAGAAATAACCTGAGCTGAGTTTCCACAGAAGAGCTTTCCGTGGAGTTGAGCTGAAACCTGAAGAATGAGTAGGCAACAGCCACATGAGGTCTGGATAGAGAGCATGTCATGCAGAGGAAACAGTCCATGAGCTGGTAAAGGGCTTGGTTATTTCAGGGACAGAGAGGAAGCCCGTGAGGCTGCAGCATGATGAGCAAATGGGAGAGGGAAGTGAAGGAACAGGTTTGACAAAGAAGGATGAAGTGGGCACGCATATCACAGATTGAATTTTCATGTAAATGCAATGAGAAGCCATTAAAAGGTTCTAAGCAAGGGGACAATATGATCTGATTTATACTTTTAAATGACCACTGGCTGCTGCGTGAGCAACGGATGGTTTCGATACAGGAAGCAAGGACAACATTTATGGAAGTTATTGCAGCAGTCCAGGTAAGATATAACATTGCTTTGGATTAGGACTGTAATAAGGAAAATAGAGTGAAGCTGGACAATCCAAGACTATTTTGGAAGGCAAGCAGATTAGAATTTCTGGATTGAATGCAAGGGATGAAAGGAAAGAAAGAACCAAGTTTCACTCCATTGTTTCTAAATCAGGAAATTAGCTAGAAGGTGGTACCACTTACTGAGATGGAGAGAGGACCCAGAATGTAGCAGGATTTTTTTTTTTCCTTATTGGGAGTTGGGTGTGGAAATCAAGAAAGTGATTTCAACTGTGACGAGCTGTAACTTCTGATTAGCTGTCCTGGTAGAGGTATCAACTAGGGGTTAAGGGGCTCAGGGGAAAAGTCAGGGCCAGAGAGAGACACCAATTCTTCAGCATATGGGTGGTATTCGAAGTCATTTAAAGAGAAAGAGGGTGTTAAAGCTTCAGACCCAGGCAGCTCAACACCTGTAGTTACTTTCAGATCTACCAGCAAAACTACCAAAGAAACAGGGATCAGTGAAGTAGGAAGGAAATCTACGGTGTGTGATAATGTCTGTAATTTATTTTAAAATACCTCAGCTTAGTCATTATAATATAATGTGTGTGTCTTCAGCTGCCTTACTTAGGAGTTCGTGCAGAATAGTAGACTCAAGATTTAATCGGAAAAGATTCCACTCTGGGACATCTCTGTCTTGTGCTGACATGAACAGTTCTGCTATTATTGGAAGAGTTGTTTCATTGATGAAATTAACTTTTCAATTAGCAAGAGGATGTTTATAAAAGGGTTTTCATTATTAAAAATTAGTTTTGTTTGAGTTTTATGAGATGCACAGGATGGTAAGAATATGTAATTTTGTACCTGGAAGCTATCAATAATTGTTAGATGTTTGTTTGTTTTTTCATTCCTTTGAAACCAATATTTCTCCAAGATTCCCAGCTTGTATAAAATTTCCAAAACTGTTTTCTTACTCTGAAACTTCTACCATGTTATTTGATATCTTTAATGCACTTAAAAAATTTACTTGCTTCTTGGAACAAGAATAGTTAATGGCAGACCTACCTTTATAATCATCAGAATTAACAAAAGGTCTTAAAATATTTGAGAAGGCATTTCCTCCCAGGGGTCTATTATTAAACACTTTAAATATTGAAAGACTATTTGATGTCAATTATGGAAGGAAAAACTTAGAAAAAGATTTAAAATAGTGAAGTAGAAGAGCAGAAAGAAGAAACAAGTATGGTCTGATGAGGCGAGTAGACTGGGGAGCATTACACACACACATGCCAAATAGAAACTATTTCTGTCAATGGTCATTTTTGCTACTGGACCACAGAAATGGACCGCATTGCTCCCCGGTGATCTTTAGTCGGGGTAAGGAAGATGGTTTGCTGGTATTCAACCACACTCAAATATTGTCCCAGGAGAGCATGTTTTTGAAATTTGTGAGCTCCCATCACACTGTGGTTTGTGATTTGTACACACTGCCCTAGAATGAGCTCTGAAACAGCTCAAATATTGCAGCCTGACTAATGTTCTGGTTCAAACTGCTCACAGTAAAAGACAAGCAAAGTACCCCCCAAATACCACAGAGTAGGCCCTACAGATAACACAATTTTACTGGTGGAAAATATAAACACTGTTTCTGCCCAAATTTCCATTGTGATCAAGGAACATTTGCTGAGAAAGCACTACTAATCTACAGAGAATTGTGAAACTTATGAGAGATTCAAATTACTCACGATTTGCCTTTGAGCCAAAACAAATGAAATATTTAGAAGCTCTTTCCCATAGGTATCTAAGGGAAAAGGGGAATTTTCACTGTGATACAAATACTTTTTTTTTTTTTTTAAGGAAAAGGATATTGTGATCCTGGTAAGAAAAAGCATGTTCTTAATTTTTGTCTCTAGATTACTTATATGAGATGAGCAAATTGATGAGTTATGTTTTTTTTTTAACCTAAAATAACTCTTTATCCCATACCAATTATCTACAGGTTTTCTAATTAGGTGAAGCAAAGTTGTAACTTAGACAGATTCTCTGCCCAAGTCTTTTCATTGGACCTCTTAACAAGAATTTCTGTATTAAAGCTTGTTCAAAGAATCTTGCTAAATTTTTAGGCCACAAAAGTAAATCTAATGAAAGTAAATATGCATTCTATGTACCCATAGAAAACTGCTTCTTTCTGAAATCATCTGCTGCTATTGCCCTATAGGAATGGTCTTGGGCTGTATGTATGCAAAGTCACAGATTCATTCACGAAAGTAAAGGCACAGTTTATTTGCTGACACTGGGCAGACTGTATGGGTTCAGATTAAAATAACTGACAAGCCCAAATGCAAAAAGTAAATGCTCCTTTGTAATATAGAATTCCAGGAAGAAGCCTGAGTATAAATATTGATGGATCATTTTAAAATTTATAAAATACTATAATCCATATACAGATATATGCTTTATAATATAGCAAGTATTATGGGCAGTTCTCATAATAGTCCTACTGGAGGTAGGTAGTGAGGTGGTCACATTCCTGAAGAGAAAAGCGCCTGTGTTTACGTGGAATCTTTTTCAAAATTTTCTTTCTCTGGTCACTTTGGGAAGGAGTATGAAGTAGTACTTAAGAGCATAGATTCTGACATCACACTGTTTTCTTATCCCAGGTCTATCACCTGCTCACTGCCTGGTATTGATCAAGTTACTCAATCTCTCTGGACCTCCACCTTGCATCTACACAAGAAGAATTACAATAATTTTTAATTCTTAGGGCTATTTTGGAATAGTTGAGGTCCACCTCTTTAAGAAATTCTTAATAGACTATTTTTAAAGATCAGATTTAGATTCACAGCAAAATTGAGAGGAGCAAGGTACAGAAATTCTCTTTATTGCCCCTGATCACACATGTGCATAACTTCTCCCCAAATCAACATCCCTATCAGAGTGGTACATTTGCTACAACTCATAACCCTACACTGACCCACTATAATCACCATAATTTACATTGGGATTCACTCTTGGTGGTGTACTGTCTATGGGTTTTGAGCCATGTGACGTATATAATGACATGCATCCACCATGACAATATCATACAGAGTAGTTTCACTGCCCTAAAAACATCTGTGCCTCATGTAATCCACCCCCTCCCCTCTAACCCATGGCAACCCCTGACCCTTTTACTGTGTTCATATCTTCACCTTTCCTAGAATTTCACATAGTTGGAATTGTATAGTATGTAGCCTTTTCTAGATTAATCTTTTTTTAAACTTAGTAATATGCATTTAAAGTTCATGTCTTTTCATGTCTTGATAGCTCTTTTTTCTTTGGCTCTCCTGAGCTATAATTGACAAAATTATAATATATTGAAAGTGTACAACGTGATGATTTGATATATGTACACATTATGAAAGGCTTCCCACAGTAGAGTTAATCAACACATCCATCACCTAACATAGTTACCTTTTTCTTGGTGAGAACCCAAGTTCTACTCAGCAAATTTCAATTACATAACACAGTGTTAGCAACTATCGGCACCGTGTGACACATTTGAGCTGTATTCATCTTATAACTGAATGTTTGTATTATTCTACAGTGTTTCTACGAGCTCTACTACTTTTCCTTTCTTTTTAAAAATGTTATTTATTTTTATTTATTTTTTTTTTAGTTTCCATGCCTAAGTGATACCATACAGTATTTGTCTTTTACTGTCTGGCTTATTTCACTTAGCATAAAGTCCTCCAGGTCCACCTATGTGGTTGTAATGACAAGATTTCCTTCTTTCTCACAGTTGAATAATATCTACTGAATATATACTGTATTTTCTTGATCCACTCATCTGTTGACAGATACTGAGGTTGTTTCCATACCTTGATTATCATTAATAATCGTGCAATGAACATGGAAGTACAGATAGTTCTTAGAAATACTGCTTTTGTGTCCTTTCGATATATACCTAGAAGTGGGATTACTGGATCACATGGTAGTTCTCTTTTTAATTTCTTTAAGAAAATTGCATACTACTTTCCATAGTAGCTGTGGTAGTCGTCGTGGTTTAGTTGCCAAGTCGTGTCCGACTCTTTGTGACCCCCACGGACTGTAGCCATCCAGGCTCCTCTGTCCATAGGATTTCCCAGGCAAGAATACTGGAGTGGGTTGTCATTTCCCTCTCTAGGGATCTTCCTCATCCAGGGATCCAAGATGTATCTCCTGCATTGCAGGTGGATTCTTTACCAACTGAGCCACCAGGGAAGCCTAGTAGCCATACTAGTTTGCATCCCCACCAACAGTGTACAGGGTTCTCTTCTCTCCACATCCTTGCCAGCATTTGCCATCTCTGAAATTTTGATTATACACATCCTGTGTGTACACAGCTGTGAGCTGATATCTCATTGTCATTTGCATCTCTCTAATGATTAGTGATATTAAGCAGTTTTTTATATACCTGTTGACCACTTGCCGGAGAAGGCAATGGCACCCCACTCCAGTACTCTTGCATGGAAAATCTCATGGACGGAGGAGCCTAGAAGGCTGCAGTCCATGGGGTCGCTGAGGGTCAGACACGACTGAACGACTTCACTTTCACTTTTCACTTTCATGCATTGGAAAAGGAAATGGCAACCCACTCCAGTGTTCTTGCCTGGAGAATCCCAGGGATGGGGGAGCCTGATGGGCTGCCGTCTATGGGGTCACACAGAGTCGGACACGACTAAAGTGACTTAGCCTTAGCCTGACCACTTGCATATCTTCTTTTTTCAAAAAGTTGGCTTAGTTTTTCATTGAAATATAACTTTATATTAGTTTTAGGTATACAACATAATTCGATATTTGTACACATTACTAAACAATCAATAAATCTAGTTAACATCTATCATGACACATAATACAAAGATTTTTCCTGTGATAAGAACTTTTAAAATCTATTCTCTTAGCAATATTCCAAGATACAATTCAGTATTGGTACACTGTAGTCATCATGCTGTACATGATATCCCCCAGACTCATTTATTTTTATAACAGCAAGTTTGTATCTTTCGACCGCCTTCACCCATTTTGCCCACCCCCACCTCTGAAAACCACCAGATCATTCTTTGTATCTATGAATTCATCGTAGGGGGAGGTTCGCTTAGACTATAAATGAGGTCGTCTGGTATTGACCTTTCTCTGTCTGACATTTCCCTTAGAATAATGTTCTCGAAACTCATCCATGTTGCTCCCAAAGGAAAAGTTCTTTCTTTTTTATAGCTGCATAATATCCCATTGTTTATATATATTTATCACAATTTCTTTTTTATTCATTCATTCATCAGTGGACACTTAGGTTGCTTCCATGTCTTGGCTGTTCTAAATAATGCTCTAATGAACATGGGGATTCAAATATCTTTTCAAGTTAGTGTTTCCATTTCCTTTATTTTTTTTTTCCTTTCCCCCCCCTTTTTTTTTCCATTTCCTTTAAATAAATACATAGAAGTGGAACTGCTAGATTATATGTTGTTCTATTTTTAATTTTTTGAGGAACCGCCATACTGTTTTCCATAGTAGCTGCACCAATTTACATTGCTACCAACAGTGTAGGAGGGTTCTCTTTCCTTGCATCCTCACCAACTCTTGTTATTTGTTGTGTTTTCAATAATAGCCATTCTAACAGTTGTGAGGCTTGGTTTTGACGTGCATTTCCCTGATGATTTGTATTGTTGAGCACTATTTTATGCACTTGGCCATCTGTATGTCTCCTTGAAAAATATCTGTTCAGATCTCTGCTCACATTGCAGTCAAACTGTTTGGATTTTGTTATTGAGTTGTATGAATTCATTACATCTTTTAGATTATTAACCCTTTATGAGATATAGGATTTGTAAATATTTTATTCCTTTTGATACACTGTCATTTCATTTATTACCTTTTCTGTGCAGAAACTTCTAAGTTTCATAAAGTCCTGCTTATTTATTTCTGGTTTTGTTGCTTTTGCTTTTGGTGTCAAATCCAAAAAATCCATTGCTAAGACCAATGTCAAGGGGCTTAGCTCCTATATTTTCTTCAAAGAACTTTATGGTTTCAGGTTTTACATTCAAGTCTAACTTATTTACAATTAATTTTTGGGTGTGGCATAAGATAGTGACTCAGTTTCTTACTTTTGCATGTGGCTATCCATTTTCCCAGAACCATTTATTGAAGATACCATTCTCTTCCCATTGCACATATTTAGTTCCTTTGTCATTAATTATATATACATATGGGATTATTTCTGGGATCTCCCTTTTCCCCCATTGGTTTATCTGTTGTTATATGCCAATAATATGTTGATTATTACAACTTTATAATATAATTTGAAGCCATGAAGCATGATGCTTCCAGATTTGTTATTTTTTCCAAGATTGCTTATCTGTTTAATGGTTTTTTGTGTGTGTGTGTGTTGCTATACATATTTTTCATTGTCCTATTTTGTGAAAAAATGCAAATGGAATTTTTGTCATTATTAGATTGAATCTATAGATTGCTTTTGGTAGCATGAACCCTGTAATAATATTAATTTTTTCAGTCCATGAGCATACATATCTTTCCATCTGTGTCTTCTTAAATTTATTTCATCAATGTCTTATCGTTTTCAAAAATGTCTTATTTTTTACCTTCTTGGTTAAATTTATTCCTGTGGGTTTTTTGATGCACTTATAAATTATATTGTTTTCTTAATATCTCTTTCTGATAGTCCATTATTACTTTATAGAAGTGCAGCTGATTTTTGTATATAGATTCTGTATTTTACAATTTTAGTGGATTCATTTATTAGTTTTCAGAGATTTTTTCCTGGTGGACCTTTTAGGGTCTTTTATCTATAATATCATTCCATCTGCAAGTAGTGACAGTTGCACTTCTTACTTCCTGAGTTAGATTCATTATATTTCTTTTTTTTTTTTTTTTCTCTAATTGCTTTGGCTAGGAATTCCAGTAATACGTTGAATAAAATTGGAGAGAGTGAACATCCTTGTCTTGTTCCTGATCTTAGAAAAACAGTTATCAGCTTTTCAATGTTAAGTAGGATGTTGCCTGTGGACTTGACACATATTGACTTTGTTATATTGAAGTATGTTCCCTCTATATTCACCTTGTTGAGAGTTTCTGCTGCTTGCTCTGTGCAGAGCCTGGGTATACCACTGGGGTAGTGTTCTCATTCCTATTTTACAAACTGCTTCTTTGCTACATTATGAAATTCAGAAAAACAAGCACCATTGGCTCTCAGTTCAGTTCAGTCAGTTCAGTCACTCAGTTGTGTCCGACTCTTTGCAACCCCATGAATTGCAGCACACCAGGCCTCCCTGTCCATCACCAACTCCTGGAGTTCACTCAGACTCATGTCCATCGAGTTGGTGATGCCATCCAGCCATCTCATCCTCTGTCGTCCCCTTGTCCTCCTGCCCCCAATCCCTCCTAGCACCAGAGTCTTTTCCAATGAGTCAACTCTTTGCATGAGGTGGCCAAAGTACTGGAGTTTCAGCTTTAGCATCATTCCTTCCAAAGAAATCCCAGGGCCGATCTCCTTCAGAATGGACTGGTTGGATCTCCTTGCAGTCCAAGGGACTCTCAAGAGTCTTCTCCAACACCACAGTTCAAAAGCATCAATTCTTTGGCACTCAGCTTTCTTTATAGTCCAACTCTCACATCCACACATGACTACTGGAAAATCCATAGCCTTGACTAGACAGACCTTTGTTGGCAAAGTAATGTCTCTGTTTTTGAATATGCTATCTAGGTTGGTCATAACTTTCTTTCCAAGGAGTAAGCGTCTTTTAATTTCATGGCTGCAGTCACCATCTGCAGTGATTTTGCTCTCAGAGCTAGGCAATTAGGGGGCTGGTCCTTCAGGTGTCAGTCATAAAAGTTGGGAGACTGGATGTGCAAACAATCTCCTTCTCGAGTAAAGCTGGTAACCTGGTTCTGCTGTTGGAGCAAGCCAAATGGAGAAGGTAGGGAATGCCCACCATCTCTTTCAGGCACTGAGGAAGATCCCAGTCAGCAAATAGATGTGGGTGAATTAGGAGCTGACCCTCAGCAGCAGCTGGGAAAATATACCATCAAATCTCTTCCAGGGTGAGTTGTGTGAAAGAAAGTTGTGTTGTATTGTGCTCAGTCATGTCCAACTCTTTGCAACGCCACTGACTGTAGCCTGGAAAGCTTCTCTGTCCATAGAATTTTCTAGGCAAGAACACTGGTGTGGGATGCCATTTCTTACCCCAGGGGATCTTCCCCACCCAAGGATAGAACAACTCACATCTCTTGCATCCCTTGTATCTGGCGGGCAGCTTCTTAACCACTGTGCCACCTGGAAAGCCCTAAAGAACCTGTTAAACAAAGGGGCCTAAATGGTGCCATGTGTCTATGACAGAGGCAAAGTATCCAAAAAATAATCGAGGTCTTCAGTTCTCACTGATTTTTCTGTAAGTTATAAACTCATCTCTAATTAATGCAAAATCAACATAATCCAATGTCAGTCTTTTTGTCCACATAATAACTATTAAATCATAGTATATGTAGCCTAATATTTCACAATACTAATACATTCACTTAACAGAATTAAAAGAAACCAGAAATTCCAGTTTTTGCCAGTTTGTTTTCAATCAAAGGAAACTGAGAACCCTAATATTTGCCTATCTCATTAAACATGCACTAAACCATCTGAATGCTGGATCATCGAAAAAGCAAGAGAGTTCTAGAAAAACATCTATTTCTGCTTTATTGACATGCCAAAGCCTTTGACTGTGTGGATCACAATAAACTGTGGAAAATTCTGAAAGATATGGGAGTACCAGAGCACCTGACCTGCCTCTTGAGAAACCTATATGCAGGCCAGAAAGCAACAGTTAGAACTGGACNTGGAGCCAATGGGAGGGGCAGGGCGGGGTGGGGCGGGGTGAGGGGGAGAGGGGGACTAGGCCAGGGCTGCTCTGAGCCCATCTCCCACCCTGGCTCTGCTGGCTCAGGGAAACCCCCACTTGGGCTCCACCTGGAGAAGTGGCCCCACACAGCGAGCAGTGACCTGGGTGGGGGGCAGAGCAGCTAGGCCAGCTCAGTGGACTCCTCCACAATGGGGTTGGCTGCTGCACACCCCGTTCCTCCCCCAGTTACTCTGAAAACTCAGCTTATGGGGAGGTGTGGGGGGGTAGACCCAAACAGCCCCACCTGGTGGGCAGCCCAGTGCAGGAGCCTTTGCAGGCACTCTGGCCCTTTTGAACCGGTGAGCAAGTGAATGCATGAATGAGTGAGCACAGAGCATCCCCCATGGCCCCTTCTCCCTATCACCGAGGGGGCATTTAAAGCTCCTGAAACATTGCATCTCAGGAAACGGGGCCTGCTGCCTGTTTCCCTTCAATAATGTGCTGTTTCTAGTTCTTGTGTATTCTTGGCCTCCTGAGTCCACCGTGTAGGGGAAAAAAACCCAAGACCCTAGGCCCAGCCCCGCCACTGTTCCTATGGGGTGGAGCTGGGTGGTCCATCCTACCCTGCAGGTGGGCTGCACCAAGGTGGGTGGCCAGGTGGGCATGGGGGGAGTGGAGGGGCAGAGGGCAAGGTGATGGAGAGCCTGTCTGTCTGGAGGGCTGGCAGGGTCCTCCGTGTGGCCCCAACTTGAACCCCCGTTGGCCTGCAGATGCCAGCAGAGGCGGGTCTATAGACAAGCTACTGTGCCTCCCATCCTACCGCAAAGCTGGTGCTGGCAGGGCTTGTTGCGTCCTTGGCCCTGGAGAGGCCTGGCAGGGGAGAGACCCAGGCCATCCCCTCTCCCTATGTCTATGCCTTTGTGTCCCTCTCCCTGTGTCACTGTCCACCTTTTGGCTACGGCTTCCCCCCAGATGAACTAACCACCCAGGGAATTCGGGGGCAGAGGAAGGACCCCTCCACTGCAAGCAGGCCTGTTTTCCCTTCTCCCCTCTATGGTCCTCCTCCTGTTTGCCCCCTGCTGACAGGTCTGGGTGGGGTTCAGGGGCAGGGCTTGTGGGAGTCCTGCCCCCCCTGCCGCTCCCCAGAATCCTTCACCTGTTGCTTTATGTGATTCCTGCAGGTGGGTTTCCTGTGCCTGGGTGTGGGTGTGTGTGGTAAAAGACACGTTACTAAAATTGACCATTTCAGCCACCTTGAGGTATAGTTTTGTGACATTTAGGACCTCTCCCTGGGAGTGGTGTCCATCAGTCAGCTCACAGGGCTGTGTCCAGCCCACTTGCTCTACAGACAGGAGAGGTGGAGAGGTGGGAGGAGGGTTGAGCTGTGGCCTAAGCTGCCAGCTCTCAGATCTGCGAGTTAATCAGAGGCCAGGGAGGGTGCAGGGGTGGGGCATGGGTGCGGCCACTGGGCACCACACAGGGTGTGAGGCTCTGAGCCAATCCCAGCAGCTCAGCCTGGAGCTGCGGGGTGACCCTGAGCCCAGCAGCAGGAGAGGTGGGTGGAGAGCAGGGGGCGTGGGCAGTGTGACCGGGGGCCAGCTGTGCCCTGACACATGTGCCGCTGTTTGACAGGTCACCGTGCAGGCCTCTGCCCGAGGTGTCCTGTTTGCTATTCAAACAGATGCTTCTCCTGCCTCCCTGTTCCCCTTTCTTCACTTTGGGGAAGGGGGCTGCTTTTCCTGGTTGATGAACACAGACTATGACCCCTTCTGCCTGGCATGGACTGGCGCCAGGGAGGTGCTCAGGGGAGAAGCCTCTGTTCTCCAAGAGCTGACCGTAGTCTGAAGAGAGAGTTATAGGGAGGCGGGCTTTAGCTCAACCTAAAGAGTTTGTCCTATCACTTCATGGGAAATAGATGGGGAAACAGTGTCAGACTTTATTTCTGGGGGCTCCAAAATCACTACAGGTGGTGACTGCAGCCATGAAATTAAAAGATGCTTACTCCTTGGAAGAAAAGTTATGACCAACCTAGATAGCACATTGAAAAGCAGAGACATTACTTTGCCAACAAAGGTCGGTCTAGTCAAGGCTATGGTTTTTCCAGTGGTCATGTATAGATGTGAGTTGGACTGTGAAGAAAGCTGAGTGCCGAAGAATTGATGCTTTTGAACTGTGGTGTTGGAGAAGACTCTTGAGAGTCCCTTGGACTGCAAGAAGGTCCAACCAGTCCATTCTGAAGATCACCCTTGGGATTTCTTTGGAAGGAATGATGCTAAAGCTGAAACTCCAGTACTTTGGCCACCTCATGCGAAGAGTTGACTCATTGGAAAAGACTCTGATGCTGGGAGGGATTGGGGGCAGGAGGAGAAGGGGACGACAGAGGATGAGATGGCTGGATGGCATCACTGACTTGATGGACGTGAGTCTGAGTGAACTCCGGGAGTTGGTGATGGACAGGGAGGCCTATCATGTTGCGATTCATGGGGTCGCAAAGAGTCAGACACGACTGAGCGACTGAACTGAACTGAAGGAGTTTGATGACATCCGGCTAATGGAGTGGACAAATGGAGATGGAACTTGCTCTGCTAGAAAGAGCCTGGCAGGGTGGTCCAGTGGTTAGGACTCCTGTTTCAACTGCCAAGGGCATGAGTTCAATCCTGGTCAGGGAACTAAGATCCCACAAGCTGTGGGGTGTGGCCAGAAGAAGGAAAGAGAGAGAGGGAGGAAGGGAGGACGGAGGGCGGGTGGGCGTGCTCATGACAGAGGGATAGTTGGGTGGAGGCATGAGTCCGGAGTCTCCTTCCCTCTGCAGTGCCAGTCACCCTCAGACTGAAAACCTTGCTGTTCTGCAGAGTCTAAAATGTTGTCATTCATAATCTGTTCCTAAAAACCACTGTCACAAGGCAGGATTCCTGGCTTCTCTGGAAGCAGGCACCAGCCCCCTATTCCGGTCACTTCTGTGCTGGCCCCTCAGCAGGCCACTTGACTCACCCTCAGGACTCACCTGAGACCACTGGACGGGCTACTCTGGGGGCCTGGGGGCGGGGTGGGTGGCCCCTCTGCGTGGTGGTGACCTTCCCGCCCTGCCTGCAGCTTCACGCAGGCCATGCTGAGCCAGCCCCGGATGCAGAGCCTGGACAACCCCGCAGCCTACCACGTGGGCCTGGCGCTCCTGGGAGTGGGCGGCGTGTTCGTCCTTTCCAGTTTCCTGGCGCTGGGCTTCACTGGGACCTTCCTAGGTAAGACCCTGAGTGCAGGAGGCCGGGGCCCTGCTCCCCCCAACCCCAGGCCTCAGCCTGCCCTGCTCAGCGTGGGGGGCCAGACTCTTAAGCCCCAACCAGCTGCTTGGCCTCCAGGATGGGCTGGGCTTCAGTTGCTGTGTTCAGGTTGCTGTGTTCGGGGCTGGTGCAGGTCTTGGGCTAGCGACAGGAGGGGGTGCTGGCCCCTCTGCTTGCCTGTGGCTCCGGAGCTTTGGGGCTGAGAGCCCAGTGCTGGCTGGGCTGAACGTCCTACAGACACCAGCTCCCAGTCTGGGACTCTGGGGGGTGGAAGCAGGGCGGCTGATGTGCGGGGGTGGGGGGGGGTGCAGTGAGGCCAGAGCAGAAG
>SJYA01000759.1:535318-575189 GCA_006410615.1 Neotragus moschatus | reverse complement strand
AGATTCTTGAGAGTCCCTTGGACTGCAAGGAGATCCAACCAGCCCATCCTAAAGAAGATTGGTCCTGGTGTTCACTGGAAGGACTGATGCTGAAGCTGAAACTCCAGTACTGTGGCCACCTCATGCAGAGTTGACTCACTGGAAAAGACCCTGATGCTGGGAAAGATTGGGGGCAGCAGGAGAAGGGGACGACAGAGGATGAGATGGCTGGATGGCATCACTGACTCGATGGACATGAGTCTGAGTGACTCCAGGAGTTGGTGATGGACAGGGAGGCCTGGCGTGCTGTGATTTATGGGGTCACAAGGACTTGGACACGACTGAGCGACTGAACTGACTAAACTGAACACTTTAAGGGGAACTTGTTTCCTCCTCAAATTTTGAAAAATTATGTCAGCTCTTACTTTTGTCCAGGATAGTCCAAATTCAATGTAATTGACTGGAGTACTTTATTATACGTATTTTGTCTGTAACCAAATACTAAAATATGTAAATCAATGCCTCCTTCATTGATGACAGTGATTTCAGTGAGGTCTAGTATAAAACTGTCTGCAATTTTCATATGCTAATTTAAAAAATTAACCAACTTCATGAAAAAGAATAAAAGTATACCCAAAATAATTTAAGACACTAAATACACAGTAGGGAGCAGTTACCCCCAATAGATTAATTCCTCTTAGCTATGTCTAGACTATATTGCTTAGATATAGAATGCTTATTTATACCCATTCTAATAAAAATTTCCCAGAAACAGGATGTCCCTTAATAATTCACAAGAACAGTAACCAAGGGATCTCCAGAAAGTAACTCCAGTTATTTACATGACACACAAACTGAGTGGAGAATGTTAAATATTAAAAGCTCCATTTTTATTATAATAACCAACCAGCCCTGCTGTATCACTTTTATTTCTTCTTATGTGAGCTTCACTGATTCTTAAGGAAAATTCTCTTTATCAGCATATGCCAAATAAGTGAATATATCCTTGAAATGATGATATAGCTCATTTTTTAAAGAAGCTGTCCAAATCATTAGATTCAGTTATTTCTAAATCTACTTCACTGTTATGAATCCAACATAATTCATTTTTATTAAGCGAAAGAAGTAATGTTACCATCTCTGGCATGGATCTTTTCCTGTAGATGGTAGTCATCAGGGACCCAGGGTGAAAGACTAGCCAACATCTTAAATGTCATTGTTAAAAAGGAATTCTGGGAGGATCCAAAATTAGCTATTAAATCTTGGTCTAGAAATCACACACATCACTTTTACTTAAAAAATCACAGTCCCATTCAACCATAAGATGATCAAGACTTTAACTATACCATTGCCCAGAACTTTGAGAACTAACTTTAATGACTATAGAGTGAATCCCCCAGGAAAAAAAAATTAACCTATGACTATCCAAATATGAGACAGTTACCAAAAACAAAACATTACCTAAACTTCCTGAGGAAATGGCTTATTATCCCATTGAGCCAATATTATATAAAATATGGAATAGTAACATAGTTAGATATGTAAGTAAACTCAGCTTCCAATGAAGTCAATTCAAGGACTTAACAATCATTTTTTTTTATTATGCTACATAATTTATGTAAAAAAAAAATCCTTGGCAGAGACAAACATTGCATATTGACACATACTGCCAAAGTTATATTAAGGCTAAGGAAGTAAGGATAGGGAGTCTTAACTCCCTTTTATTTTTGCTGGCACTTATTCTGAAAGAAATTTTCCACATTTTTTATTGTTATTGTAAAGTTTTACAAGCTTTTCATCTTTGGCCAGTCAATTTCTGCTTAACAAATGTCTTTCATAAATGAAATTTTCTTATCTTCTAGAGAGGTCCTAAGACATCACATTAATTTTAAAAACAAATGTTTGCTATGTCATACTGTTTTTTAAAATCAGCTAACTTATTTGAAATTCCTGTTAATAAACAGTTTCATACAGAAAATAGGTTTTGTGACTTTGATCATCAGAAACCATTCATTTTCTGGCTGTTGATTTGTTCCTTTTCCTCACATCATGAGTTGGAGCTCTCCAGACTAATACAAGCTGCTGTCTGTATTATTCTTCATTATGGATGATAAATGTGAAACTTTACTTGTATTGTGATCCTCAGTCTTTTTCAAAGTTAATACTTTCTGGTAGTTGAAAAGATAGATGCTGATGGCAAATCAGAAGCCTGCTTGAGCATATCTGAAGGTGTCCCTTAGATTACGAAAATAAAGTATCCTGCTGCATAAATTTGAATACTGCTAAAATTACTTATTAATTTATAACCCTACAGTCCAAAGAGCTACTGAGGAAACACAACAGAGTCATTTATATATAGTGTAAGTGCTTAAAAATAAAAAGAACCATCAAATTTTTAAAAAGTTAATACTTCAAATTGTAAAAACAAAAAGCATGTCTAAAAAAGGGAAAGATTTCTCAAAAGCCTGTGGGAAATTCTATGTTCATAGAATTTTCACTGAAAGTATTTGCAGACATTGATAACCTTGAACTTTCAGAAGTGTTAGAAAATACATCAGCACTTTGGGACTTGTTTAAAAGCAACCCAAATATGTAAAAATATAGTCATCTTGTTAGTAGAGTATGTAGTAGTGAAAAGTTCACAAGGGTAAAAGTTGTTTAGTCACGTCTGACTCTTTGTGACCCCCTTTGTGACTTAGGGGTCCTAGTCAGTTTTTAAATAATTTATTTAATTATGCTATAGATGGACATTTCACTCATTTAATAAACAAGTATTTATTAGTGGCTGCTACATGTAACACTGTGCTCCAATGGTTAAGAATCCGTTTTGCAATGCAGGGACACTTGCTCAGTCCCTAGGCAGGGAACTAAGATCGCACATGCCATGAAGCAACTAAGCCCACCAGCCACAACTACTGAGCGTATGCATTCCAGAGCCCTTGTGCCACAGTTAGAGTCTGTGAACCTTGAAAGATCTGAAGCGCTGCAACTAAGATCCAAGGCGGCCAAATAAATAAATATTTAAAAAGTAACACATTACTGAATAATTTACTCAGCTATCGTAAATTCTTTAGGAAAACAGTTTCATTAGGAAACAGATTCTCATGCAATAATGGTGGAATATAAAGTGCTATATTATTTTGGGGAGATCAATTTGCCTCTGTGTATCAAAAAGTTTTTTAAATGGGCCTACTTGTTGTTCTATCAAGTTTATTTCTAGGAATTTATTCTAAGAAAATAATTACAATTTGTGATATCACTTTGCTATAAAGAGAATTGTATTGTTTTGTATTGAAGAATTATTCAAATTAGCCAAAATTTATGGAACTATGCTTATTATTTTTCTTTTCTTTCTTTTCCATATTTTCTGTAATGTGCTTATATTATTTATAGATCATTACACATTTTAAAATTATGTCACAGGAAAAGATACTACTACAACAATGGAATTTAACTATTCTATAGGCTTTAAAGTCAAGAAGAAAACAATCAAAAAATTATAAAATTAAATCGTTTTTAAAATGGTAAAAAGAAAAAAAATGGTAAAAAGAATTCTGATAACTCTTAAAGATCGTTGAATAATCTTTACATGATGCTATTGATGACCTACAGAACTGTTTCAGAAAAATTGGTCCAGCCCTCCCTTAGCCTCACTGCCATGCTACAAGTCATTTATTTTTCCTTCAACCTCAAGTAATTGTTTTTCTGTCCAGTTGTTCTATCAATTACTAACATCAAAGTATGGGCAACTTCAGCTATTAAACTGACTTGTCTGTTTCCACATTTCCCCCTTCTATTTGCCATGAAATGATGGGGCCAGATGCCATGATCTTAGTTTTTTGAATGTTGGTTTTAAGCCAGCTTTTTCACTCTCTTTCGCTCTCATCAAGAGGCTCTTTAGTTCTACTTCAATTTCTGCATTTCGAGTGGTATCATCTGCATATCCGAAGTTGATATTTCTCTCAGAAATCTTGATTCCAGCTTGTGATTCATCTAGCCTGGCATTTCTATACACATGTGTACTATACATATAAATATATATGTATACATACATGTACTATAGATATAAATTAAATAATCCAAGTGACAATATACAGCCTTGTCATACTCCTTTCCCAATTTTGAACTACTCAGTTGTTTTATTTCCAGTTTGAACTGTTGCTTCTTGACACATCTATGGGTTTCTCAGGAGACAGGTAAGGTGGTCTGTTATTTCCATCTTTTGAAGAATTTTCCAGTTTGTTGTGATCTATACAGTCAAAGGCTTTAGTGTAGTCAATGAAGCAGAAGTAGATGTTTTTCTGGAATTCTCTTGATTTCTCTATGGTCTAATGAATGTTGGCAATTTGATCCCTGGTTCCTCAGTTCAGTTCAGTTCAGTTCAGTTGCTCAGTCGTGTCCGACTCTTTGCGACCCCATGAATCGCAGCATGCCAGGCCTTTTCAAAACTCAGTTTGTACATCTGGAAATTCTCAGTTCATATACTGTTGAAGGTAACTTGAGAGATTTTGAGCATTACCTTACTAGCATGTGAAATGAGCACAATTGTATGGTAGTTTGAGCTGTCTGGCATCGTCCTTCTTTGAGGCTGGAATGAAAACTGACCTTTTCCAGTCCTGTAGCCACTGCTGAGTTTTCCAAATTTGCTGGCATAATGAGTGTAGAACTTTAATAGCGTCATCTTTTCAGGTTTGAAATAACTCAGCTGGAATTCCATCATCTCCGCTAGCTTTATTTGTGGTCATGCTTCTTATAGCTCATTTGAATTCCCACTCCAGGATGTATGGCTCTAGGGAGTGACCACACCATCATGGTTATCCAAGTCATTATGACCTCCTTTGTACACTTCTGTGTATTCTTGCCACCTGTTCTTAATCTTTTCTGCTTCTTTTAGGTCCGTACCATTTCGGTCCTTTATTGTGCCCATCCTTGAAGGAAGTGCTCCCCTGGCATCTCCTGGATATGCATGCACATATCTCTATGTGCATGCCAAGTCACTTCAGTCATGTCTGACTCTTTGCAACCCCATAGACTGTAGCCCACCAGGCTCCTCTGTCCATGGGATCTTCCAGGCAAGAATACTGGAGTGGGGTGCCATATTCTTCTCCAAGGGATCTTCCAGACCCAGGGATCAAACCTGCATCTCCATTGTTTCATATTTTCTTTAATTCTTAAAACATGGTTTCCTTTAGTGAAACACTTAAGTTGCCTCAAAGACAGGTTCTACTGACCACTTTCATTTTTCTGTATATTGACTAAACTTTCCTCTTTATTTGCATGTGTCTTAATTTGTTGTTCAAAACCAGAAAATTTAATAGAGTGGATGATTTTTGTTCATGGTGGTTGTGCTCTATAAAGCCACTGCAAACCTGAATTAATAAATACTGAACTGGTACACATATATATCATATAAATTACAATCTTAAATCCTGAAAGCAACACATCCTGGAAGACTGTTTTATTTTACAAAGAGAAAATAATGTTTAGAAATGTTACTAATTTGCCTGAGGTTGCTCCACTACTGTCTTCATCTTGTGGTCACCTCTGATGAGAGCTAAAACAAGAAGGCGGAGAACCACCTTGTTTGACCTCACCTGAACATCTGTATCAGGTGACTTCAAATTTTTGCTACTCTGTACACTCAGTTTCTGAATGTGCATTCACACTAAACATCCATGTGAATGACTGTAAAACACCATGAATATTTTGGTGTCATACATCAATTTCAGTGAGTAGGCAACAAATATGGAATCTGGGAATAATAAGGACCGACTGTACAATGTAGCAACTCTGGAGTTGCTACAGACACTCCTTTCTACAATTTTGTTTTTACTCTTTTATGTGCTGTTGCTGCTGCTGTTATTTGTTTGGTGACTTTTCATGGCTAATTCAAGAGTATTCCCTGCAGTGTGTGGCCAGTGAATCTTTGCTTTTTAACTTTCTTTTTTGTTGTTTGTATTTTTAAGCCTGGATTTGTTGGGTTTACCCCTGGGTCAGCATAACTTACTGGTCAGTCATTGATTGGTCACAAGTTTTCCATCAGCCAACAAATCTTCTGCCCTTTCCAAGGGGATCTGTGTGCACACGGAGACAAACCTCCTGCAGGCAGTTTACACATCTGCTTTCACCTTCATTCTTGCTTGCTAAGGGCATCAAGGCCAGACATATATGAGTAAGTAACTGGGTCTTTCTCCAGTTTTTCTGCACATGTGCACAACCTACACATGTGTGTGGATCCTTAGCAATATTTGGGGCTTCTCCAAATCACTTCAACCCTCCAAAATCACTGAAGATAGTGATTGTAGCCATGAAATTAAAAGATGCTTGCTCCTTGGAAGAAAAGCTCTGACCAACCTAGACAGCATACTAAAAAGCAGAGACATTACTTTGCTGACAAAGGCATGTCTAGCCAAAGTTATGGTTTTTCCAGTAGTCATGTATGGATGTGAGAGTTGGACCATAAAGAAAGCTGGGAGCTGAAGAATTGATGCTTTTGAACTGTGGTGTTGGAGAAGACTCTTGAGAGTCCTTTGGACTACAAGGAGATCCAACCAATCAATCCTAAAGGAAATCAGTCCTGAATAATCATTGGAAGGACTGATGCTGAAGCTGAAGCTCCAATACTTTGGCCACCTGATGCGAAGAACTGATGCACTGGATAAACACTGATGCTGGGAAAGACTGAAGGCAGGAGAAGGGACAACAGAGGATGAGATGGTTGGATGGCATCACTGACTCAATGTACAAGAGTTTGAGCAATCTCTGGGAGTTGGTGACGGACAGGGAAGCCTGGTGTGCTGCAGTCCCAGGGGTCACAAAGAGTCAGACATGACTGAGCGACTAAACTGAACTGAACTGAACTTCCAATCCTTTAAGGTTGAATCATTCCCTAAATCTTCCTGTCAAAACTTTTGGCAGCTTCTCATTTGTCCCAACTGGTACTTCTTTCTGCCTTAGACAGCTGAAATGATGATTACTGCAGCTAAACGTACTTGTTTTTGATAATGTAGGGCTTCTCTGCCAAGCTGAACTCCAAGTCAGGTTAAATAGCAACAAGGTCCTGAGAATAGGACTTTTTCAGAAAGCTCCAAGTCTGGTGAAATAATGACAACACTCTGGGGAATGGATTTTTTTCAGAGCTCCAAAAGGAGTTTAGTCCTCTTCAGTGGCTGTGAGATGGGTAGTTGCTGCACCTGCCATGCCGTGGAAAGAGGGGTACAGACAGGAGTATACTCAAAATGACACAGATCCTGCTTTAGCTACCAAAACTTTAGTTAGTAAAGTAGCTCTCTTTATTTCAACACCCACAAATATATACACAATAAAATGCACAGGTATTTAATAATTCAGCTCCCTGAATTTTTCAAAAAATCTTTATTGAGGTAAAATTGACCTGTGACATTATATTTGTTTCAGTGTACAAGACGGTGATTCAGTACTTGTATATATTGAGAAATGATCATCACAGTAGGTCTAGTTAACATCTGTCACCATATACAGTTGAATTTAAACTTTCTTGTGATAAGAACTTTTAAGATTTACTCTCTTAGCAACATCCAAACATAAAGTGTGATTAACTATCATCAAAATCAGTCCTGAATATTCATTGGAAGGACTGATGTTGAAGCTCAAGCTCCAATACTCTGGCCACCTAATGCAAAAAACTGACTCATTAGAAAAGACCCTGATGCTAGGAAAGATTGAAGGCAGAAGAAGGGGATGACAGAGGATGAGATGGTTGGATGGCATCACCAACTCAATGACATGCGTTTGTGCCAGCTCTGGGAGTTGGTGATGGACAGAGAAGCCTAGTGTGCTGTAGTCCATGGGGTTGCAGAGTCGGACATGACCAAGCAACTGAACTGAACTATAGTCACCACGCTGTCCATTATAGCCCTGTGACTTATTTTTATAATGGAAATTTTGCATCTTTTGACCCACTTCACCCATTTCATACTCTACCTTAGACACTTTTCCCCTGGTGATCATCAACCTGTTATATGTATCTATAAGCTTGGGAGGTCTTTGTGATTTTGGTTTTTTAGATTCCACTTATATAAAGCTGAGATTATATGATATTTATTTTTCTCTGTCTGACTTATTTCACTTGGTGTGATTCTCTCAGAATCTATTTATGTTATCATAAAGGCAATATTTCTTTCTTTAAAGTCTGAAATATACATAAACACAAATATATGCCATTTTTTTTTTATCCATTCATCCACCAATGGACACTTAGACTGTTTCGATATCTTGGCCATTGTATATGGTGCTGCAATGAACGTGGGGGTGCATATATCTTTTTAAGATGATGTTTTCATTTTCTTTACCTAGTAGCTTTTCTTAAATAAACATTTTCTACTTTGAACTACGCCTCTGGTTAATTTCTAAGGTTCTGTAATGGTTGATGTAGATAAATTTTGCTAGTATTTTCTTTGTTCTTCTGGAGGCAATTTACCAAGGTTCTCTCTCTGTCATTCTGAAAGTTTCACCTCAAACAATTATTTTTATCACTTTGCTTGGAAACTAACTTTTGTAGCAGCAACCTATACCTTTATTCACCATCATATCATCCTTCCTGGTATGCTTTCCCAAGCTCAGCTGATAGGGTAATCAATTTTAATATAGTCATTTCTTTTTTCTTCATTTATTTATCAGCTTTTTAAGCATCCATAATATACACAATCCTTGCTATTTATTGTGGAAAAATTAAAGAAATCTTCACAAACACACTTCACTTCATCCTGAAAGATCTTACAGTCAAACTGAATAAGACAGACATAATACAGATAAAATTGTATTGGTGATGGACAGGGGAGCCTGGTGTGCTGCAGTCCCTGGGGTCACAAAGAGTCAGACATGACTGAGCAACTGAACTGAAAACAGATAAATATAAAACCTTAAAGTATGTAATAAGTTCTATAAAATGATTAGAGCACACAACTCAAACACTTTTAAGTAGTAAGTGATATTTCACCTAGAGGCATCATGAAAAGCTTCATGAAGTCATGGCATAAAAGTCCATGTATTCATGGTGATAACATTATCCATTCTAGTTTCTAAATGTATATTTTTAAGATGTCGGCTTACCTGCAGTGTTATATGAATTTAAGTGCTTTAATCATGTAGACGGGTCAATGGAGCAAGCAGGTTTTCACCACCCCTCTAATCTTGCTATCTCAGAAACTTTCTTTTCCAGCTGTGCTATGGCATAACCCTCGGCATTTGTCATTATAGTGTTTTATCTTAAAGGCTACAAAAACATCTAGCATTTGCCTATGGCTATCATCCCCACCCTTTTGAGAATTATAATGAGAAACAGTTTTTTTTGTTGGAGGGCAAGGATAGCATTCCACATAGTTAGAGAACACTGGAAAGCAGATCATAGACTAACAGACCTACACTGCTGCTCTTTTCATGATCAGACAGTGTGAACTTTCATCTGTGAGCAGGCTGGTCGTGTCCATATTTGGTGCACTAGAGATGCTGAATGAATAAGTGGGGCATCTGTGGAAGCCCAAAGAGAAGGAACATCTTCCAAATAAATGTCCAGGTGAAAATAAACAATCAAAGCACAGGTCTGTTAAATTCCACTGTTCGCTCTAAAAATAGTTATACATGAAAATAGAGTCAAGTGTTTTACAAAGTACCTTGGCAATAAGAAGTGCTATTCCAGTGAAGTGTAAGTCCTAGGAATTCAAAAGAGCTGGGCAAAGCAAATGCTTCACCACTAAATGGTGAAGTTATAAACACAGGTTGCTAAAGAAAGAAGCATTAGTAATAATGACATCCATGTGGGAACCCCTGCACAGAGCACCATAAATCTGACCGACTCATGTCAACAAGACAGAAAACAGTGACTGAAACAAAAGATCTGAAAAACTTGCTCCAAAAAGGTCAGTGGGGGACTGCGAATAATTTAGCACAAATAGTAAAGGACAAGACCAGCCAGTCTTTCTACGTGACCAGAACATTACAGCTTGAAAGTACTCAAATAAAGATGAAATACTAGATGTTAAAATGCATTCTGTGTGTTTACTGGAAGGTGGTTCATGTTAATCCTTTTAAATCTCTGCTCAGTATTAAAGCTTAGAGAATCCTTCATATGGCAGCAAGGAGTCGTTTTTCAAAGGGAGTGTAATGGAAGGATAATCCTAATATTTGTTGCTTGATTTTTAGTCCTCATTCAGCTCATGTGAAATTGGGACTCGTTTTGTAGGTTGATTATAAAACATTATAAATCTCAAAATTTAGCCAAAACGTATACAAGAGTGAGTTCCAAGTTATCAGTCATGTGAAGTGGAGGAGTAGGGAGGATGGAAGCTCAGCTTCAATAATGATGCTGCCATTTTCTATAAATGTGCTACTTTTTGGATGCTTTAAGCTATCAAAAGCTTTTTACAATAACATATTTAATAAGCCAAATAAATCTGGATACCACAACAAAGACTACTGCTTGAGATTTCAACTTCTGCATCACTCCCCTGGGGACAATCTGTGTCATATAAAATAACACAGCAGCCTCCTGGCCACTTAATGTGGCACAATAACACTTGAACTGAAAGGCAGGTCAACTGAGGCTAATTTGTAATTCTTCTAAGCATGGCAGGTGAGTTGGTTAATTTTATGTATTGACTTAGCTAGGTCATGGTAATGAGTTTTTGTTAAACATCAGTCTAGATATTGCTGTGAAGGTATTTCTTAGCTGTGATTAATATTTAAAATAGTAGACTTTGACTAAAGCAAATTGCCCTCCATATGGTGAGTGGGCCTCATTTAATTAGTTGAAGGTCTTAGGAAAAAAGACCAAGGGTGCCCAAGGAAGAGAGAATTCTACCTTGGACTGCCCTTGGACTTGAGATCACATTATCAACTCTTCCTTCAGTCTCCAGCCTGCTGGCCTGCCTGTGTGTGTGTGTGCTATGTCATTTCAGTCATGTTTGACTCTTTGTGACTGCATGGACTGTATAGCTCACCAGGCTCCTCTGTCCATGGGATTCTCCAGGAAAGAATAATGAAATGGGTTGCCATGCCCTCCTCCAGGGGATCTTCCTAATCCAGGGATTGAATCCACATCTCTTATGTCTCCTGCATTGGCAGGTGAGTTCATTGGCAGGTAAGCACCACCTGGGTCTGCCTATAGCTATCAGAATTACCTACTCCTACAAATCATGTGAGCCAATTCCTTAAAATATCTATCTATCTAGCATCCATCTATCTACACACATCCTATTGGTTCAGTTTCTCTGGAGAACATTGACCATCATACCAAACAAAATAGAAACCCAACAATGTCTTCCATGTTTGGCCATCAGTGTGTCTGAACTACCTGTAAATGCAAGTTGGTCAACACTCACTAGAAATGTTGAAGACTGTGGTATACACACACATGCTGAATAGAATTCCTGTAGCTATTGACTTGAAGTAATAGGCTTTTCCTAAAACATTGAAATGAATAGCATACCTCTGAATGCTTTATTTTTTTCCCTAGTTGCCTACCAGAAGTGAAAGCAATTCATTATGCACATTGGGAATTGAACTGCAACATAAATCTGATGGCTTTCTGTGCAAAAATGATGATCCTATTCTAAAACCAACACAAAGTGTTCCAGTATGATTTTACAGTTGTGATGGTCTCTTAAGACATGCTATATCTCCATATTTATTTAGTTCCCTCTTATAACCAATAAAATATTTGAAAAATATAACCCTCTCTACCTCAATTCAAAAGCATCTGTTGAGGACCCACTATGTTCAGTGCTAGAGACAAAAAGATGAGGAATAACTTTAAAGAGGTCAATGTTCAATAGGAACACAACATATAAATATTTATTTTAAAAAATGTCTAAGTAAGGCAATGTATTAAAGACACATTTACTCTACCCTTCAAACTCAAATCCCATCAAAAATAGCAAAAAAAAAAAAAAGACAAGTAAATATAAAATATTCATTAAGATGAAGAAATTCTTGTGACTTCTCACACACATTAGAGATCACACCCAGACTGAGAGAAGAGAACATGCGTAGTTCCAACATTCTTTGTTTTGGATTTTGAGTAAGAAATAAAGCACCTCCCAATCTGTTACATAATGGCAACCCACTCCAGTATTCTTGCCTGGAGAATCCCATGGATGGAGGAGCCTGATGGGCTACATGTAGTCCACAGGGTCGCAGAATCGGACACGACTGAGCGACTTAACTTTCAACTTTAACTTTTCAATGGGCATATACAATAATATTTTTTATTAGAATGCCATGTTAGACCGATTTTGAACTGTGATTTAGACCAATTTTCAGAACTGTGAAACAGGGAACGCTTAAGGAAAATTTGTAGTGGTGCTTATGTCATTTCTACTGTTCGTTTCTTTGCCAAAAGGGAGGGGATAAGTCAGTGGAAAAGAAGATTAAAGAACTTTTAAAAGGACTACTAAGTAAAGTTTCTACACTTTGCAAGCTAAGAAGACATTTATTCCTTGGGTAAAGAAAATAAGAGAGCAGTGTTTGAAATAAATCCCCAGACTGTTCATCAGCAGGTACTTACCACCACTCAAAGCTCAGTAATGTTCAGAAAAGAAATTATCATGGGACCTAAGCCTGAAAAATTAAGAGGGGAAAGATAGACTGGAAGCAAGCAAGAAAAAGAAACATGAGGAAAAGAGCGCTGAAAAACACAAAAAGTAGTTAAATCACATAATTCTATGTAGTAAAATTGTAGAGAATGATTTTAAGAAAAGATATTGAAAAGCTCAAAACAGTTATATAAGTGTACAAGAAGCACTCAATAGAGCATGGGCAAGAATGTAAAGCACCTTATAAAACTAAGGCATTAGAAGACAAGTAAAAGCAGCATAATGACGAAAAACATTCTAGAAACAACCCTCCTAAATGGAATAAATGCAACAGAAAAAGTCAGAAATATGGAGACTATGTTTGAGAAGCTATCTTCAAATGAAGTGGAAGAATTAGGCATGCAGGATTTCCGGGAAGATAATTGGGAAGACCTAATACACACATAGGAGAAGGCAATGGCACCCCACTCCATACTCTTGCCTGGAAAATCCCATGGGCGGAGGAGCCTGGAAGGCTGCAGTCTATGGGGTCGCTGAGGGTCGGACACGACTGAATGACTTCACTTTCACTTTTCACTTTCATGCATTGGAGAAGGAAATGGCAACTCACTCCAGTGTTCTTGCCTGGAGAATCCCAGGGACAAGGGAGCCTGGTGGGCTGCCGGCTATGGGGTCGCACAGAGTCAGACACGACTGAAGCGACTTAGCAGAATACACACATAGGACTTCCCTGGTGGCTCAGATGGTAAAGCGTCTGTCTACAATGTGGGAGACCTGGGTTCCATCCCTGGGTTGGGAAGATCCCCTGGAGAAGGAAATGGCAATCCACTCCAGTACTCTTGCCTGGAAAATCCCATGGACAGAGGAGCCTGGTAGGCTACAGTCCATGGGGTCGCAAAGAGTCAGACACGGCTGAGCGACTTCACTTTCACTTTCAATACACACGTAATGTCAGTTTCTGAAGAAGAGAAAAGTGTCTTGGAAGCCAATAGATAGCTTCATGTAGATTCTGACTTTTCACTCATTCCAGGAACATAGCAAGATTGCAATTGTCATTTCCTTTGATAGTCANTGGGGTCGCAAAGAGTCAGACACGGCTGAGCGACTTCACTTTCACTTTCAATACACACGTAATGTCAGTTTCTGAAGAAGAGAAAAGTGTCTTGGAAGCCAATAGATAGCTTCATGTAGATTCTGACTTTTCACTCATTCCAGGAACATAGCAAGATTGCAATTGTCATTTCCTTTGATAGTCATGGCCATGTGAGTAGACTGGACCCCATAAATGTGAATGATAAAGGCTTTAGGAGTTAGCATTCAATTTACTACATTCCCTTTTCTCTGCATTTGGTCAACTTTGTAAACGTGTCAGCAAGGAGACTTCAATACTGCATATCAGTAATATGTGAATTTTTTTTTTTTTAAGGTCAAACTCTTAGGAACAAAGAGAAGAAAAGTGGCTAGGGGTGGAGTAAATACAAGTTGGAATCAAGACTGCTGGGAGAAATATCAGTAACCTCAGATATGCAGATGACACCACCCTAATAGCAGAAAGTGAAGAGGAACTGAAGAGCCTCTTCTGCTACTGCTGCTGCTAAGTCGCTTCAGTCGTGTCCGACTCTGTGTGACCCCACAGACGGCAGCCCACCAGGCTCCCCCGTCCCTGAGATTCTCCAGGCAAGAACACTAGAGTGGGTTACCATTTCCTTCTCCAATGCATGAAAGGGAAAAGTGAAAGTGAAATCGTTCAGTCGTGCCCAACTCTTCGTGACCCCATGGACTGCAGCCCACCAGGCTCCTCTGTCCATGGGATTTTCCAGGCAAGAGTACTGGAGTGGGGCGCTATTGCCTTCTCAGGAAGAGCCTCTTAATGAAGGTGAAAGAGGTGACTGAAAAAACTGACTTAAAACTCAACATTCAGAAAATTAGGATCATGGCATCTGGTCCCATCACTTCATGGCAAATAGATGGGGAAACAATGAAAACAGTGACAGACTTTATTTTGGGGGGACTCCAGAATCACTGCAGATGGTGACTGCAGTCATGAAATTAAAAGACACTTGCTCCTTAGAAGACAAGCTATGAAAAACCTAGACAGCATATTAAAAAACAGATCACCTTTTCAACAAAGATTCATATAGTTAAAGCTATGGGTTTTTCAGTAGTCATGTATGAATGTGAGAATTGGATCTTATGATCCAATTCAGAAGGCTGAGTGCCAAATAATTGATGCTTTCAAAATCTGGTGCTGGAGAAGACTCTTGAGAGTCCCTTAGACAGAAAGGATATCAAACCAGTCAGTCCTAGAGGAACTCAACCCTGAATATTCATTGGAAGAATTGAAGCTGAAGCTGAAGCTCTAATACTTTGGCCAGATAATGTGAAGAGCCAGCTCATTGGAAAAGACTCCAATGGTGGGAAAGTTTGAGGGTAGGAGGAGAAGGGGGTGACAGAGGATGAGATGGCTGGATGGCATCATCGACTCAATAGACATGAATTTGAGCAAACTTCAGAGGATAGTGAAGGACAGGGAAGCCTGGCATGCTGTAGTCCATCGGGTCTGAGTCAGACACAACTAAGCAACTGAATAGCAAAGTAAAAGGGTATAAACACTCAACTATAAGATGAACAAGGTCTGAGGATCTAACGAATAATATGATGACTATAGTTAATAACATGACATTGTATAATTGAGAGGAGGGAATGGCTACCCATTCCAGAATGTTTGCCTACAGAATTCCATGGACAGAGGAGCCTGGAAGGCTACATACAGACCATAGGGTCACAAAGAGTCAGACATGACTGAATGATGAACACTTTCTCTCTGTCTCTTTTTTTTTTTTCCAAGAGAACAGAAATTAAATGTTATCACCGGAAAAAAAAAAAGAGATAAATTTGTGAGGTAATGAGTGTGTTATTAGATGATGAGAATCCTTTCACAATTCACACGTATTTCAGATCACCATGATGTACACATTAAGACACAGATATACACCTTAAGATGATATTCATCTACAATCAATTATATCTCAATAAAGCTGGAAAAATAAAATTAAAATAGAAAAGGAATCTCCATTAGCTTGGGTTCTTGAGTGACTGTAACCAACAGTGCTCTAATGACCCATGTTGGACTTGTAATATCAACAAGAAATGAAATCTAATGTGTAATGACATTAAGATTTTAATAGTGCAGCATAACTTAGACTGATACAAATGTAGGGTGAAAAATATTTTAAGAAAAATAGTCTATCCCAAAAGTCTTAGTACAGTTTTAAGCCTTCTTATGTTCAGTAGCTTAAATGATACCAACTTAAAGAAAAAAAAAAAACAGAATTTGAAAGTTTATTTACATTTGCTCTATACTTATTTTTGTTGTTGCCAATGCATTTTTCTTTTTTGTGGTTGTTTCTTCCAATTTTCACCATATTAATTTAGAGGTACTTAAAAAGTTAAAATTACAAATGTATTGCTTGAAATTCACAAAACTAAATAAGTATAAAGACATATAAGGAACTTTCAAGTGATGAAATCGGTGAGGCATTATTTACTTCCCTCACTAGTTTGTGAAGGCAGGAGGAGAAGGGGATGGCAGAGGATGAGATGATTGGATGGCATCACCAGTTCAATGGACATGAGTGTAAGCAAGCTCCGGGAGATGGTGAAGGACAGGGAAGTCTTGTGTGCTGCAGTCCATGGGGTCGCAAAGAATGGGAAATGACTGAGCAACAACTAGTTTGTAAACTACTTGAAGAAAGAGACTATGTTTTAAATCAAGTAGAGGGCCTGGCATTGTATAGATCTTAAATAAACTTTCTTGGACAAAACTGATTTGTTACTGCCTTTGGTATCTCTGTGTAGATCATTTGAGACTGATATATTTGACTAANCGCAAAGAATGGGAAATGACTGAGCAACAACTAGTTTGTAAACTACTTGAAGAAAGAGACTATGTTTTAAATCAAGTAGAGGGCCTGGCATTGTATAGATCTTAAATAAACTTTCTTGGACAAAACTGATTTGTTACTGCCTTTGGTATCTCTGTGTAGATCATTTGAGACTGATATATTTGACTAAGAATTACGACTGGGACCCTTTTGACTTGACATATATACGTGCAGTTAAAAAGGTTTCTAGTTTCTTTACTTTTGATAGTATGGCTTTTATTTAAGTCAATTTAGCTACAAAGGCTACTGAAGATACTTTAAGCTTCAAATTGTACAAGATATGATTGATAGAAGCCGTTATATAATTATGTCAAAGTAATCCTTTATAAACTGGTTTAGAAACGACATAACAGCATTTTACAGTTAAAATGAAGTTCAAATTGAGACATCTGAACATGTAACTGACAGGGTTTTACTCTTCCTCTCTTTGAAAGCAAAGTGATCAGTCATGTTCTGCAAATGGATTACATCCATGAGATTGAATGCATAAATATCTCAGTTTAAATCTTTTAAAATGCCATATTTCTTCTTCTCCATTACCCACTTGACTCTATCCAGATAATATATGTAGTCTTTAAAAGCCATTACATATCTTTAACCTTTAACTTTAACATAGAAAAGAGATGGTTAGAGGAATTCTTTTCAGGTAAATCACGTAAGTACAAGAGACTCTTATCTCCCTGGCTTATATTTTAGCTCCGATCTCTGACTAAATATATTATCACACTTCTCTGAGTCTCCCCTGCTTCTGTTATCACTGTTACTTGGTTTCCTTTGCTGACTCTTCGTTTGTCCTCTTGCCCCTTTGTGGATAATTTATTGAATTCAATCCTCAGGTTTCTTTTTTTTCCCCTCTCTCTCTTTGATGATCTTTTCAACCTCTATGGCTTAAAATATCATCTCCATACTGAAAACTTTCAGTTTAACGTCTTCAGCTCTAACCAATTACTTCCATCTCAATTTTTTGTTACACATGCCACCTGGAATTCTCTGCAACCTGTGCAAACTTAGCATATCTAAAAACTGATTTATTCCCTGGGTATGTCTTACCAGACTTTTTAAAACTTGAAATTTACTTATTTTTAATTGGAGGATAATTGCTTTACAATATTGTGTTGGTTTCTGCCATACATCAACATCAATCAGCCATAGGTATACAGATGTCCCCTCCCTCTTGAAGCTCCTTCTCACCTCCCAGCCCATCCCACCCCCCTAGGGTACTGGTTTGAGCCTCTTGAGTCATACATAAAATTTCCACTGCTACCCTTATTTTACATATGGTAATGTATATGTTTCCATGATACTCTCTCAGTTCATTCCCCCCTCTCCTTCCTCCACTGTGTCCGCAAGTCTGTTTATATGTACATCTCCATTGCTGCCCTGCAAATAGGTTCATCAGTGTTCTCTTTCTAGATTCCATATATATGTGTTAATATATGATATTTGTTTTTCTCTTTCTGACTTACTTCACTCTGTGTAACAGACTCTAGGCAAATTTTAAATCAGTGGTTCTCAACTCAAATTTTGGAGAGGAAACCTGAAGTTTTTAGAAAGTGAGTTTGAATCAGAATTATATATGGAGGTTTTCAAATCAACCTCTCTCCACATAAACTGTGTCAGAGCTTCCTGGGGTGAGGAACTGGGAAAATGGACATAAAGTAAGAAGAGTTTATGGGTGATTTTGCCCAACTTTAACCTCCCACTACCCCCAGTTAAGATGACTATGCTAGGCCCATGTATATCCACAGCTACTTTTTCCTTGTCCATTCCTTGCAACTGCTGCTACATACATAATCAAATGTGTTTGAGACAAGCTGAGGGATTTCTTATTTTCACCAAAAGAAAAAGAGAAAGAAAGGAGCTAGCCACTTACATGGAAGAGTCCTAATTCTGAAAAACCTCTAACAGCGATTTCCTGTTCAACATCTCCAACGTTTGTTTCATGTTCTTTACACCCATTCTGTCTACAAGATGCCTTTCTTCAGGATTACTAGGATCATCTTGACTTCTTAATACCTTCAGTTTTGTTTTTCTTTTCCATTATTACCAGTGTATATTTGTTTTATTTTTTAATTGACATGTAGTTGACCCTTTAGTCTTTTTTTATTTCATCCACCCTACATCTACTACCAAACATATAAATTATATGTGTATGTGGGGCTGCCATAGTGGCTCAGATGGTAAAGGGTCTGCCTACAATACAGGAGACCTGGGTTCAATCCCTGGGTTGGGAAGATCCCCTGGAGGAGGGCATGGCAACCCACTACAGTATTCTTGCCTGGAGAATCCCCATGGACAAAGGAGCTTGGCATGCTACAGTCTATGGGGTCACAAAGAGTCAGACAAGATTGAGTGACTAAGCATACAGCACATTCTTTTAATTTTAGCCATTCTAGTAGAAGTATAGTTACATTTCATTGTGGTTTTAATTTTAATTTTCCTGATGACTAACTATGTTGAATATTTTTTCTGNAGGAGCTTGGCATGCTACAGTCTATGGGGTCACAAAGAGTCAGACAAGATTGAGTGACTAAGCATACAGCACATTCTTTTAATTTTAGCCATTCTAGTAGAAGTATAGTTACATTTCATTGTGGTTTTAATTTTAATTTTCCTGATGACTAACTATGTTGAATATTTTTTCTGTGCTTGTGTGTCATTTATGTTTTTCTTTGTGAAATGCCTGTTAAAATCTTTGTGGTTTTTTTTTTTTTTTCCCCAGACTTTTGTCTTCTAATTATTGAGCTATGTCTTAGCATGTGTGTGTGCTCATTCCTGTCCAGCTCTTTGTGATCCACTTCAGTATTCTTGGAAAATTCCACGGACAGACCCTCTAGGCGCCTCTGTCCATGGAATTTTCCAAGAATACTGAAGTGGATTGCCATTTCTTCCTCCAGGGGATCTTCCTGACCCAGGGTTTGAACTTGTATCCCTTGTGTCTCCTGCATTACCAGGTGGACTCTTTACCATAGTGTCACCTGGGAAGTCCCAATTATGAGTTATAGTTGTTTCTTTTTATTGTCAGGATACGAATGCTTTCAAAGATATGTATTTCGCATATATCTTCCCCAAACTTTGCCATACCTTTTCAGTTTTTAAATAGTGTATTTAGAAAAGCAAAAGTTTTAATTTAATGAAGTCTAATTTAACCATCTTTTTCTTCCATGGTCCATGCATTTTGTGACATCTCTAACTTTTGTTGTTGTTTAACCTAAAGGCACAAAGATTTTCTCCTCCTTTATTCCAGAAAATTTTATATTTTATTTTTGTTTAGGCCTACAGTCCTTTCAGAATAATTCGTATATGTAAGATAAGGGCCAAAGTTCTTATCTGCATGTGCTTAGTTGCTCAGTCATGTCCAACTCTTTGCAACCCTTTGGACTGTAGCCTACCAGGCTCCTCTGTTCATGGGCTTTTCCAGGCAAGAATACTGGAGTGGGTTACCATTTCCTCCTCCAGGGAAACTTCCTGACCCAGGGATCAAACCTGCTTCTCCTATATCTCCTGCATTGGCAGGTGGATTCTTCACCCACTGAGCAGTACCGGAAGCCAATTATTCCAGCACTATTTGTTGAAAAGACCATCCTTTGCCCATTGAATTACTCTAGCTCCTTTGATGAAATGCTTGCTCTCTCGTCCACTCCACTGATCTATACATTAATCCTAATGCTAGTACTACACCATTTCTCCTAGCAAAGTTTCACAGCAAACCATGAAATTGACTAGTATAAGCTTTTAGTTTTTTTCTTTTCATCAAAGATCATCTTTTCATCATGAATCACCTTGGCTATTCTACGTATGTAGAATTCTCATGTGGATTTAAGAATAACTTTGTCAAAGTCTTAACAAAGAAAAACAAAAACCCAATGAGTTTTTTTACTAGAGTAGCATTGACACCATAGGCCATAATGGGAAAAATTTAAAACCTTAATAGTAAAAGCTCTTCTAAAAAGCTCAATATATGTCATGTATTTGGATCTTCTTTAATTAACTCTAGCAATGTTTTATAATTTTTAGTTTATAAAATTTGAACATAGTTTGTTAAATATGTCCATGAGTATTTCATATGTTTATGCTATGTAGCTGGTATTGATTTTTAAATGTCATCTTTTAGTTATGCCTTGCTAACAAATAGAAACAAAATTGATTTTGTATAATTCCTTTGAATATGCAATCTTGCTAAATTCACTTATACATTTTCCCTGTTTTTTTTTTTTTTTGTAGAATACATAGCATTTTCTTCATAAACATGCTTTAAGCAGGCAAGGTCAGTTTTATTCTTCTATTCTAATTTATATGGATTTTTTTGGGGGGAGTGTGGTTATTCTTCTGGCTATGTCTTCCAGTGCAATGTAGGAAAAAAGTGGAGGTGGGGAACATATTTGGTTCTTCCCAAACTAGGGAGAAAATACTCAGCATTTCATTATTAAATATAGGTTGTGGGTTTATCATAGGCACTCTTTGTCATATGGACAATCTTCTATCCAATTGCTTGCCTACTAAGAGTTTTCTATCAGGAATTGATGTTGAATTTTGTCAAATGCTCTTTCTGTATCTATGCTGATAATTTTGGAGAAGGCAATGGCACCCCACTCCAGTATTCTTGCCTGGAAAATCCCATGGGCGGAGGAGCCTGGTAGGCTGCAGTCCATGGGGTCATGGAGAGTTGGACACGACTGAGGGACTTCACTTTCATTTTTCACTTTCATGCATTGGAGAAGGAAATGGCAACCGACTCGTGTGTTCTTGCTTGTAGAATCCCAGGGATTGGGGAGCCAGGTGGGCTGCCGTCTATGGGGTTGCACAGAGTCGGACACGACTGATGCGACTTAGCAGCAGCAGCAGCATGCTGATAATTATATCATTTTTTGCTTTAAAATCTGTTAGTAGGTGTATTACTACTGTACAAATGTCTCTACAAATATCAACACTGCATTAGTGAGAGAAAACCTACTTGCTCATGTTGTATTTTTCTTCAATTATTGCTAGATTATATTTGTTAAAGTATATTTTATAAACTTTAAGCTATAAGCATATCCATTTTGTCTTGCTTTATTGCTTGCATTGTTTCTGACAATGCTATTAGTCTTATTTTTGTTCCCCTGTATGCAATGTGCCACTTTTTTTCTGGCTGCTTTTAATATTTGATCTTTCACAACGATTTTGAGATATTTGATTTATACCCACCTTGGTGTCATTTGCTTCATGTTTCTTGTCTTCAGGTTTATTGAGCTTCTTTGAAATGTAGATTGATAGTTTTCAACAAATTTATAAAATTATATTTTCAAACATTTTTGACAATGTTTTTCATATAAATACGATGTTTTCTGCTGCAATTCAGGGGACCCCAGTTCGATTCCTGGGTCAGGAAGATCCACTGAAGAAGGGACAGGCTACCCAATCCAATATTCTTGGACTTCCCTTGTGATTCAGCTGGTAAAGAATCCATCTTCAATGTGGGAGACATGGGTTTGATCCCTGGGTTGGGAAGATCCCCTGGAGGAGGGAAAGGACCAGTGTTCTGGCCTTGAGAATTTTGTGGATTATACAGAAGAGTCGGACATGACTGAGACTTTCACTTCACTTCATGATGTTTTTCATATAATATAAATGCTACTATATTTTCAAACATTTCTCTATCTTTTCTTCTCTCTTATCTCCTTCCTCAACTTGGAATACAGGTAGATTAGGTAGCGACTTCACTTTTACTTTTCACTTTCATGCACTGGAGAAAGAAATGGCAACCCACTCCAGTCCTCTTGCCTGGAGAATCCCAGGGACGGGGGAGCCTGGTGGGCTGCCATCTATGGGGTCGCACAGAGTCGGACACGACTGAAGCGATTTAGCAGCAGCAGCAGCAGGTAGCCTGAAGTGGCCCCACAACTCACTGATGCTTTATTCACTACTTTTACTTGTGAAATACTCATATTTATTGGCCTTTTACTCACACAATGGCACTGAGAGATAAATACTATGCTGTTCATGTTGTAAAGGAGGAAACCAAGACTACGAGGTTGACTTCCTTGACATTTGTTATTTAGCAAATAGTTTTAAGCATCAGTGATTAGCTGAACACTAGGGATCTAGTGTTCATATATTGAACACAAATAAATCTGACATGGTCCCTGATTTTGTTTTCTACTCAGTATATACAAATCAGAATAATTATAATAAATGTCCTCATACCCATCGCTCTGCATCAGTAATGATTAATTTATGACAAGTTTATTTCACCCATGTGAAGGAGGCAGCAGAGAATGAGATGGTTAGATAGTATCATCAACTCAAAGGATGTGACTTTGAGCAAATTCTGGGAGAATAGTGGAGCACAGAGGAGCCTGGCATGCTGCAGTCCATATGGTTGCAAAGTGTCAGACATGATTTCGCAACTGAACAACAAAGTTCATCCTATCCCCTCCTCTCAGCTTTTATATATGTGTTTTTTTTTAACATTTTATTTTGAAATAATTATCAATTCACACGAAGCTACAAAGATAGTACAGAGAGGACTGAGGTACCTTTTACCCAGTTTTTTGTGGTTATATCTTACATAATCAAAGTACAATATCAAAAACATTGACACTGATACAACATGTGTATAGTGTTTTGTTTGTTTGCTGTAATTGCATATTGGATTCATTTAACCATCACTGAAATAAAAATAAAAACCATTTTTATCCCATGAATATCTCACTTATATTACTTCTTTAGAGTCATACTTACCATCTTCCTAACTTTCCTCCCAGATGGTCAAGACTGAAATCACATTGATTATATTTTTTGCAGCCACAGAAGGAGAAGCTCTATACAGTCAGCAAAAACAAGACCAGGAGCTGACTGTGGCTCAGATCATGAAGTCCTTCTTGCCAAATTCAGACTTAAACTGAAGTAAGTAGGGAAAACCACTAGATCTTTCAGGTATGACCTATATCAAATCCTTTATGATTATACAGTAGAAGTGACAAATAGATTCAAGGGATTAGATCTGATAGAGTGCTTGAAGAACTATGGATGGAGGTTTGTGACTTTGTACAGGATGCAGTGATCAAGACCATCCTCAAGAAAAATAAATGCAAAAAGGCAAAGTGGTTGTCTGAGGAGGACTTACAAATAGCTGAGAAAAGAAAGGAAGCTAAAGGCAAAGGAGAAAAGGAAAGATATACCCATTTGAATGCAGAATTCTGTTCTTTGGAATGCTATTCCAAAGAATAGCAAGGAGAGATGAGAAAGCCTTCCTCATTGATCAATGTAAAGAAATCGAAGAAAATAATAGAATAGGAAGGACTAGAGATCTGTTCCCTGGAGGAGGGCATGGCAACCCACTCCAGTATTCTTTCCTGGAGAATACCATGGACAGAGGAGCCTGGCAGGCTATGGTCCATGGGGTCGCAAAGAGTTGGACCTGATTGAGTGACTGTATGCACACAAAGATCTCGTCAAGAAAATTAGATACCAAGGGAACATTTATTGCAAAGATGGGCACAATAAAGGACAGAAATTGTATGGACCTAACAGAAGCAGAAGATATTAAGAAGAGGTGAGAAGAATACACAGAAAAACTATACAAAAAAGACCATAATGACCCAGATAACCACAATGGTGTGATCAGTCACCTAGAGCCTGACATCCTGGAAGACAAAGTCAGTGGCCTTTAGGAAGCATCACTATGAACAAAGCTAGTGGAGGTGATGGAGCTATTTCAAATCTGAAAAGATGATGCTGTGAAAGTGCTATACTCAATATGCCAGAAAATCTGGAAAACTCAGCAGTGGCCACAGGACTGGAAAAGGTCAGTTTTCTTTTCAGTCCCAAAGAAAGAAAATGCCAAAGAATATTCAAACTACTGCACAACACACTAGCAAAGTAATGCTCAAAATTCTCCAAGCCAGGCTTCAATAGTACATGAGCTATAAAATTCCAATGTTCAAGCTGGATTTAGAAAAGGCAGAGGAACCAGAGATCAAATTGTCAACATCTGTTGGATCATTGAAAAGCCATGAAAATTCCAGAAAAATATCTACTTCTGCTTTATTGACTATACCAAAGCCTCTGACTGTGTGGTCACAAGACACTGTGGAAAATTCTTCAAGAGATGGGAATACCAGACCACCTGACCTGCCTCCTGAGAAATCTGTATGCAGGTCAAGAAGAAATAGACCCAGACATGGAAAAACAGACTGGTTCCAAAATGGGAAAGGAGTATGTCAAGCTGTATATTGTCACCCTGCTTTTTTTAACTTGCATGCAGAGTACATCATGAGAAATGCTGGACTAAGTAAAGCACAAGCTGGAATCAAGATTGCCGGGAGAAATATCAATAACCTCAGATATGCAGATGACACCACCCTTATGGCAGAAAGTGGAGAAAAACTAAAAAACCTCTTAATGAAGGTGAAAAAATAGAGTGAAATAGCTGGTTTAAAACTCAACATTCAAAAAACAAAGATCATGGCATCCAGTCCCATCACTTCATGGCAAACAGATGGGGAAACAATGGAAACAGTGACAGACTTTTGGGCTACAAAAATCACTGCAGATGGTGACTGCAGCCATGAAATTAAAAGACATTTACTCCTTGGAAGGAAAGTTATGACCAACCTAGACAGCATATTAAAAAGCAGAGACATTACTTTGCCAACAAAGGTCCGTCTAGTCAAGGCTATGGTTTTTCCAATGGTCACGTATGGATGAGAGAGTTGGACTGTGAAGAAAGCTGAGCGCCAAAGAATTGATGCTTTTGAACTGTGGTGTTGGAGAAGACTCTTGAGAGTCCCTTGGACAACAAGGAGATCAAACCAGTCAATCCTAAAGGAAATGAGTCCTGAATAATCTTTGGAAGGACTGATGCTGAAGCTGACAATCCAGTACTTTGGCCACCTGATGCAAAGAGCTGACTCATTTGAAAAGACCCCGATGCTTGGAAAGATTGAAGGCAGGAGGAGGAGGGGACGACATAGGATGAGATGGTTAGATGGCATCACCGACTCAAAGAACATGAGTTTGAGTAAGCTCTAGGAGTTGGTAATAGATAGGGAGGCCTGGGATGCTGCAGTCCATGGGGTCACAATGAGTTGGACATGACTGAGCTACTGAACTTAACTGAAATTTAATCCCTAACCCCTAGAAACCACTGACTTAACTATCATCCTTTTTATTATATCATTTTAAGAGAGTTATAGGGGACTGGAATGCCAAAGCAGGAAGTCAGAAAACACCTGGAGCAAGAGGCAAATTTGGCCTTGGAATGTGGAATGAAGCAGAGCAAAGACTGATAGAGTTTTGCCAAGAAAACGCACTGGTCAAAGCAAACACCCTCTTCCAACAACACAAGAGAAGACTCTACACATGGACATCACCAGCTGGCCAACACTGAAATCAGATTGATTATATTCTTTGCAGCCGAAGATGGAGAGGTTCTATACATTCAGCAAAACAAGACTGGGAGCGAACTGTGGCTCAGATCATGAGCTCCTTATTGCCAAATTTAGACTTAAATTGAAGAAAGTGGGGAAAACCACTAGACCATTTAGGTATAACCTAAATCAAATCCCTTATGATTATACAGTGGAAGTGAGAAATAGATTTAAGAGACTACATCTGATAGACAGAGTGCCTGATGAACTATGGACAGAGGTTCGTGACATTGTACAGGAGACAGGGATCAAGACCATCCCCAGGAAAAAGAAATGCAGAAAAGCCAAATAGCTGTCTGAGGAGGCCTTACAAATAGCTGTGAAAAGAAGAGAAGTGCAAAGCAAAGGAGCAAAGGACAGATATACATATTTGAATGCAGAGTTTCAAAGGGCAAAGAGATTGACCTACCTCAAGAGGCAGGTCAGGTGGTCTGGTAGTCCCAGAGATTGAGGGCAGGAGAAGAATTGGACGACAGAGGATGAGATGGTTGCATGGCATCACCCACTCTATGGACATGAGTTTGAGGAGGCTCTGGGGGTTGGTGTTGGACAGGGAGGCCTGGCATGCTGTAGCTCTTGGGTTCACAAAGAGTCAGACATGACTGAGCAACTGAGCTGAACTGAATTGAACTCAAGAGAGTTATATAGCTGCAATCATATAGTATGTGCCTTTTGAGACTGACTTTTACCGTTAGGTATAATGTCTTTGTGGAGAAGGCAATGGCACCTCACTCTAGTACTCTTGCCTGGAAAATCCCATGGATGGAGGAGCCTGGTGGGCTGCAGTCCATGGGGTCGCTAAGAGTCAGGCACAACTGAGCAACTTCCCTTTCACTTTTCACTTTCATGCATTGGAGAAGGAAATGGCAACCCACTCCAATGTTCTTGCCTAGAGAATCCCAGGGATAGGGGAGCCTGGTGGGCTTCCGTCTATGGGGTTGCACAGAGTCAGACACGACTGAAGCGACTTAGCAGATAGCAGATAGCAGATAATGTCTTTGAGAGCAATCCAAGTTGTTGTATGTATCAAGAGACTGTTTCTTTCTACTGCTGAGTACTATTTCACAGTATGAATATACTGCAGTTTGTTTAGCCAGTCACCAATTGCAAGACATTTTGGTTATTTCCAGTGTTTTTACTATTGCAAATAAAATTGCTATCAACAACTGTGTACAGGTTTTTATGTGAACATAAGTTTTCGTTTCTCAGGTAAAATTCTCAGTAGTGCGATTGCTGAGCCAAATCATTAGTGTATGTTTAGTTTTTAAATGGAAACTGCAAAACCAGTTTCCAGAGTGATTGTAACATTTGGTATTTCTACTAGCAATGTATGAGAGATTAGGTTTCTCTGCATCTCCACCAGCACTTGCTATTGTCACCTTTTTCATAAATGTGTGATGGTATCTGATTGTATTCTTTTGCGTTACCATGATGATGGTCAGAGATATGGTGAACATTTTTGTGTGCTTACTCAGCACCTCTTGATATATATCTTCTTTGGTGAAATGTCTCTTAATGTATTTAGTACATGTTCTAATTGGACTGTTTGCTTTCTATTGCTGAGTTTGAGAGTTTTTTTTAATATATTCTGGATATAAGTGCTGCGTCAAATATGTCGTTTGCAAATGTTTTATGATTTGCTTTTTCATCTTTTTACCTGGTGACTATAGTTAATAATACTGTGATGCATATGTGATAGTTGTTAAATGAATAAATCTTATAAGTTCTCATCATAAGGAAAAATTATAACTATGTGTTGTGGTGGACATTAATTAATTGTGTTGATCATTTGCAATACATACAAAGATCAAATCATTGTGTCATACACCTGAAACTAATATAATAGTAAATGTCAATATCTCAATAAAAAAGAATTACAAAGTTCTGATTAAATATGGTGAATAGATCATAAACTCCAGTATTTTCTCTTAAAATCATACTAAAATGACCATAAAGGGATTTCAAAAATGTTATAAAACAACAAGGAAAATATATGTAGGAGAAAGGTGATAAATATGTTTCAGAAGCTTATGTGTGTGCTTAGTTGCTCAGTCATGTCAGACTCTTTGTGACTCCATGGACTATAGCCCACCAGGCACCTCTGTCCATGGGGATTCTCCAGGCAAGAACACTGGAGTGGGTTGCCATACCTTCCTCCAAGGGATCTTCCCAACCCAGGGATCCAACCCAGGTCTCCTGCATTGCAGGTGGATTTTTTACCATCTGAGCCACTAGGGAAGCCCATGAATACTGGAGTGGGTAGCATATTCCTTCTCTAGGGGAGGGTCTCCTGCATTGCAGGCAGATTCTTTACCAGATGAGCTACCAGGGAAGCCTTATTGAAGCTTAAAGTCAATTAAATAAGTTATGACTGATCTAAAAGACCAGAAGCTTCATTCAGAAGGGTGGGAATCTCTAAAGCAACCTAGTTACAATACAGAAGCCCAACAAAGCTCAGGAGTAGGAAACGCCAGCTACCTTGAAGTGGGGTAGGGCACAGCTGGGGCTTGCAAGTGGAAGGTTATTTAAAAATCTATATAAACAGTAATTCAAACCCTAGATCCATTCTCATGCTCCTCAGTCAGGAAATCTACCCCCCCACCCACATGCACCCCTCTACCCCTCCACATTCCCCAGCAGATTAGATTTTATTTTCTAGAAAGGTTGAAAATGAGGGACACTACATACAGATGAAGGCAAGGGCATGACAAGAAATATTCAAGAGCAAAGTAAAAGGTCATATATATACATGGACTTCCTTGACTCATTTAGTTATGATTGAGTAGCTGGTAGCCAGTCTCATTCCCTTCAGGCAGGATATTACAGGGATTTTTCTATGGAAAACTGATTGGTCTTAAAAAAAAAAGAAGAATCTTCAGAGGTTAACCATATTCAGCACTGCTTCACCAGTGAAACAACCCAGACATATCACACGGTGGTGAAGCCCAGAAGTAGAAAAGTCTATCATCTTACACTGAACATTCAATCAGCATTTTAGCCTCTTTAAAGATAACTGGGCAGCCAATAATCACCAAACTGGAGAAAAAATACTCTAACACGAAAGGCAGAGATTAAAATGAACAATAAAAAAAACAAAAGAATACAAAAAAAAAACCCCGAAGCAGATAATGAAAGGAACTGGAGAAAACTTTTTGTAAAATTTTAATTGAAGAGAAATTGAACTGCATTACAAGAGCAGGAAGCAGTAAGAAAGATTCGGAGGGAAAAGCTCATCTGGAAAATTAAAAATTAAGGAGTAAAAATACAAAATTCAAAGGAGAGGTATGAAGATAAATTTGAAAAAATATCTTAGAGAAAACAGTTAAGCTATAGGAAATAACAGTTAAACTGACTTTCCTGGTGGCTCAGACAGTAAAAGTGTCTGCTAACAATGTGGGAGACTCAGGTTCGATCCCTGTGTTGGGAAGATTCCCTGGAGAAGGAAACGGCAACCCATTCCAGTACTCTTGCCTGGAAAATCTCATGGACAGAGGAGCCTGGTAGGCTACAGTCCATGGGGTCGCAAAGAGTCGGACACGACTGAGTGACTTCACTTCTTTATAAATCTTGTGTAACTATTTCATTTTTTAAACAATATAGGTAGTTTTCTGGAAATTGGGGGTTAATCAATTAATCAATTAATTCTGTAATAAGTTACAGAATCTGTAACTTCTTAAGAAACTTGATTTTTTTCCTAGAAGAGAAGAGAATGTGTAGCAAGCAAGGGACAGCTGACTAAGGGCTATTCACACACAGAAATAAGATTCTTCTCTAGAGTGCTCTGGTGAGGTTAGTTTCCAAGTAAGCACTGAAGCCTTTATTTGAGGCTCCATGCTTTAGGAAACTAGATATATTGCAGAAAAAAATGGGCAGGAAATTCACAGGAAGATTATTAATTGTGGTACAAAATGCCAAAACAACATAGGACTGGCACACCTCTGAGCTGGGCTAAAAGACCATGATTATAAAAGATTTTTAGCATCCAAGATTAGCAATTTTACATGATCTCAAAGTTGTCCATGGATACATTTTAGTAGCTAAGCGATATTTAGTAACATGGAGGAAAAGCTGTTAAAATTCAAGCAACTTTTTTTAGTGAGCCATTGATGCCTTTGAACTGTGGTGTTGGAGAAGACTCTTGAAAGTCCCTTGGACTGCAAGGAGACCCAACCAATCCATCCTAAAGGAAAACAATCCTGGGTGTTCATTGGAAGGATTGATGTTGAAGCTGAAACTCCAATACTTTGTCCACCTGATGTGAAGAGCTGACTCATTTGAAAAGTCCCTGATACTGGGAAAGACTGAGGGCAAGAGCAGAAGGGGACGACAGAGGATGAAATGGTTGGATGGCATCACCTGACTCAATGAACATGGATTTGGGTGGACTCTGAGAGTTGGTGATGGACAGGGAGGCCTGGTGTGCTGTGGTTCATGGGGTCGCAAAGAGTCAGACACAACTGAGTGACTGAATTGAACGGAGACAAGATGTTGTGGAATACATCTTAAGAAATTGGTCCTGATTAAGAGCTGGTTCATGTCAAACAACTGACAACAAAGCTTTCCTGAGAGACTTTTCTTGATATGTGAATTACATATTAATCTCTTTCCCCCAAATTCACACTTATTCATTCAACAAACATTTATAAACCACCAGTAGTTGTTAGATAACTGTGAGAAGAAACAGAGCTTCAAAGAAAATGACCAGACATAGTCTTTGTGTTCATGGAGTTTATAATCTAACTGGGAATTTGATAAAGGTTATAAGCAATTCCAATAAGGGTTAAGGTTATTACTTTGAAGGAGATGTCAAAAGTAAGAGTGACTCAACCCACTCTGATAACTCAGAGAAGACTTCTTTGAGAAAAAGATATTTGAATTGCTAGGTGGGTAATATTTAATTAAGCAAGTAGAAGAGTATTGATAGGGATAGAACAGGATAGTTATACAAATAGTTGTAGAAGTCCCAGTAGGAGACTATAGACAGAGAAGGAAACCTAGGAAACTTTGGGCGGCCATGGTAAGTTAATGATAGTTCAAGAAAGCTATTGGAACATTATTCAGTGAAACAGGCTTGCTAAATTATAAAGCCATAAACAAAACCATAAGATATGCCCCAGGCCACTAGATGGAAGAAATGTTACCACCCTGCTACTAATACGATAATCCTAGTTGACCTCCTAGGGTCAGATACTTTCCTGCCTAATATGAAGGAGAGGCTAGTAAAAATGAACGTCNATTATTCAGTGAAACAGGCTTGCTAAATTATAAAGCCATAAACAAAACCATAAGATATGCCCCAGGCCACTAGATGGAAGAAATGTTACCACCCTGCTACTAATACGATAATCCTAGTTGACCTCCTAGGGTCAGATACTTTCCTGCCTAATATGAAGGAGAGGCTAGTAAAAATGAACGTCTGCAGAAGGTGGTCTTCTCCCCACCCCATACCCATTTTTTTTCATTATAAATTGTAGCCCACTCAATCCTCAGGGCAGAGCTCCCTCGCCTGCCCACTTGCATCTCTTACAAGCATCCTATATTAATAAATCTACTTCTTGCCTATCATTTTGCCTTTTGCTGAATTCCTCCTGCACTGAGACACAACCTGAACCTCAGTAAGTCCAGACACCAGGTGAGTGATTCTAATTAAAAGATTCGGAGTTAGAGTCTCAAACTGAGTTTTGGCTGAGTTTGAGTCCCAGCCATGTGGGTTCAAATCCCAAACAGGGTTTTGGCCAGGTTTGAATCCTGGCCATGTGAGTTCGAGTCCCAAACTGGGTTTTGGCCAGGTTTGAGTTCCAGTCACATGCGTTCAAGTCCCAATCTGAGGTCAATGGTTTCAGTATCAAAATGTTTCAGGCAGAAAGAACAGCATGTGCAAATGTCTTGGGACAGAGAAGAACACAGTGCCTTCAAGGAAGTGAAGGGCAGTCTACAGACCAGCCTGTGGTGAGAATAAGAGGCATATTGTGGATTAGAGACTTTAACCCAAAGGTAATGAGAGATTTGAAGAGTTGCTCAGTTTTGAATTCCTACATATTCTGACACCTTTGTGATGATTAGATTGGGGGAGAAGAAAATAGATTCAAGGAAACCAGCTGGAAACTTTTGTATCTTGTTAGCTTTCTGTTGAATTTTCTGTTCCTATGTTTGGTGCTTTGTTGCTGTTGTTCAGAGGCTACTCTTAGTAGCCTCATGGACTGCAGCATGCCAGGCTTCCTTGTCTTTCACTATCTCCCTGAGTCTGTTCAAACTCGCGTCCATTGAGTGAATGATGTCACCCAACCATCTCATCCTCTGTTTCCCCTTCTCCTCCTGCCTTCAATCTTTCCCAGCATCAGGGTCTTTTCCAAAGGATCAGCTCTTCACATCAGGTGGCCAAAGTACTGGAGCTTCAGCTTCAGCATCAGTGCTTCCAATGAGTATTCAGGGTTGATTTCTTTTTTTTTTTTTNAAGAGTTGACTCATTGGAAAAGACTCTGATGCTGGGAAAGATTGGGGGCAGGAGGAGAAGGGAACGACTGAGGATGAGATGGCTGGATGGCATCATGGACTCGATGGACGTGAGTCTGAGTGAACTCCGGGAGATGGTGATGGACGGGGAGGCCTGGCATGCTGCGATTTACGGGGTCGCAAAGAGTCGGACACGACTGAGTAACTGAACTGAACTGAACTGAACTTGCAGAAACAATGCTAGGGGAAATGTAAATTGACACAGGTGCCGTGGGTAACAGTACAGAGTTTCCAGAAAGGATAAAAAAAATAGAACTACCATATGACCAAACAATTCCACTTCTAAGTATACACCAAAGGAAATATCCTGAAGAGAGATCTGCATCCTTATGTTCACTGGAGTATTATTTACAACCGCCAAGACTTAGAAATAACCTTTGTGTCTGTAAATGGGTGAATGAATGAAGAAAATGCAGTATGTATGTGTGAGTATACACACACACACAGGAATATTATTCAGCCGTGAGAAAGAAGGAAATCCTGCAGTTTGCAGCAACATGAATCTCGAGGGCATAATGCTAAGTAAAACAAGTCAGACAGAGAAAACACCCTGTATGATCTTACTTATAATAAAAAATCTTAAAAAAAAAAAAAAAAACCCCAAAGACCCAAACTAGTAGAAACAGAAATTAGATTACTGGGGGCAGGAGTAGGGGCAGTGGAGACGAATGCATAACAGTCAAGGGGTACAAACTTCCAGTTATAAGATAAATTCTGAGGATCTAATACAAAATATGGTGACTATAGTTACTAATACTGTATTGTATCCTTGAAAGCTGCTAAAAGATCTCATCACAAAAAATAAACAATAGGTAACTATGTGAAGCAATGTATGTGTTGACTGACCCTCTTGTGGCAATCACTTCACAATACACAGATATATCAAATCATCACATTGTACACCTTCAACTTACACAAAGTTATATGTCAATTATATTTCAATAAATCTGGGAAGGAGACAAATTTGCAAGAGTATAAAACATTGCTGTTCTCACTACATTTTTATTTTTGTTTTGGATAACATGTTTACTTTTCATAGTAATAGATAAATTATGCCAACCACAAAATATCCAAGTAAAGCTTGTAGCAAAGTGTCTGGAACATAGCAAGTGCTCAGTTAATTACTTATTAGTATCATCATTAATAAAATTAGTACTATATGCCCATTGCATTTACAACACAAGTGTGAAAACCTTCCATCTACATAGTACTCGAAGCTTCATAGTTTTCCAGTCTTACCTCTAACCCTCTCTCCCATGCTACGCCACAGCCACAGAAAACTGAGATTCCTCCGGACACCAAATCTATGTGACTTTCTCACCTTTGTGTATGACCTTTGCTCTGCCCGCAAGGCTCTCCTTTTCCAAGTCTCCTCAGCACATTCAGCTCCTACTTCAAAGTTCCCACCTCCAAGTTCATCTCAATCTCGTGGTGCTTTGTCCATAATACTTCTAGCACACTTTACTTTCTACTTTTATCTTAATGACTTTGACCCCTTCCAAGCCTCTACAAGTGCTTATTGTGACAATGTGTGAATGCAAATGAGAAGGTTGTTTGCTTTGAAATATAATATGGATTTTTCATGTAGTGCTGTAAAGTTGTGTCAGTTTTCTTTTTCAGAATGGTAGGGCTTTATTTACTAAGAGTGATTATGGGCATTGTTAAATATAGGGGTCCTATCACCTGCCAAACCTCACCAGGTGTAGCTGTGCCACTATTTTTGTGTTTTCCAACATTTGCTGCTTTCTCAAACACACAGAAAAGTTAATTGGAGCAGCTTTTCTCACAAACTGACCAGGACAAGTGGTCACTCTCTAGGTCCCCTGGCAGGAGGCTTTGATTGACTCTCAGCCCAAATTCTTAGAGAAGGTCACAGCCTTTAGGACCTAGCCTATCTGCCTAGGCAAGATGGGGCTTGCTTTTATACAGTACGGTAGAGAAGGGGAAAAGTTCAGAAAGAATTAAATGGTGCATGTGGTATGTTTCTTTCTTAGTGGTTATGAATTCCTTAATCTCAATTCAGGTTTACTGAGTCTTTCTTAGGCATAAAAGTTGGAGATGCTGAAAGCCACAAAGTTGCTAAGCTTTATAATAGGATCCTTAAGATAGAGTATATTGCTAGTCTTACAAAGAGGGAGGTCTTATTTCTCTTCTTGGTAACATCTAGTTGAAATTGGTATTGCAGGTAGAGGAGTAAGGGTACCAATTAGGCAATGTTTATGGTCTACATTACTATTAACAACTGTCCCAGTTTATCCAGAACTGAAGGTTTTCCTGGATATGTGACTGTCATTGCTAAAAACTGGAAAAATACTGGGCAAATTGGAAAGATTGGCCTTTCTTGCTGATTTGTTTATGTCACGTTTACAGTTTCAGCAATCAGGAGTACACTGTTTTATTCCTAATACACCTGAGTTCTATCATTGAAACAGTAAATGAGATGCTATTGTTAAGAGCCGGGTTTTAATGAACATCTACACTTACTTATACTTTGCTTCTTAAGAGATCCATGATGCTTAGTGGCCTTGATTATGAAACCAAATGCTACATCTATCCCCCAGTTCTACCATTTATTTGTTGAGTAGCTTTGGGTAATTTATTTAACCTCTCTGTGCTTCAGTTTCCTCATGTGTAAAGTTTCTAATTCTAGAACCAATATTATTGACTTGCTATTGAGGATTATATTGGGTAACATATATCCTTAAAATAGTAGTTATCATTGTTATTGCTGCTATCATTATAACTGCCATCACTACAACTGTTGTTCAGTTGCTATGTCAAGTCTTTGCAATCCCATGGATTGTAGCATGCCAGGCTTCCCTGTCCTTCATTATCTACTGAAATTTGCTCAGACTCATGTCCATTGAGTCCGTGATGCCATCCAACCATCTCATCCTCTGGCATCCCTTTCTCCTCTTGCTCCCCGTCCTTCCCAGCATTAGGGTCTTTTTGGATGAGTTGGCTCTTCACATCAGGTGGGCAAAGAATTGGGGCTTCAGCTTCAGCATTTTCTATTATTAATCAGCTATTAATTAGATATTCAATTCTTTGATTTCCTTATCTGTAAAATGAAGCTAATATCTTGTATGGTTGATGTGAGGATTAAAAGGGAAGGGATAATATATGGAAAGCACTTACCACAGTAGCAGAAATTAAGCTCTCAAGATTTTACTTGGTGTCATTATTACTATTATCAAAAGTGTTATTGTTTTTATTATTGTTAGTCTGCCTTATTCTAGTTCCAAAGGTAGAACACAGCACTCCCAATCAAATGCTTTGGGTTCTTGGGAAGCTTTCCATTCTCCAAATTAATATTTCTTGTCATGTTTTCTTTATGTTTTGCCTTCAGCAACTAATAAACTACCTCATAATGATATTCTTCTCAGATGCTGATAGAGCTGGGACAAATTACTTGTCTTTCCCTAGGCTGACTTAGCATCAAGTCATTGGATTGCTGTTTTATTTCTAGTGTGTGGTGGTCAGGGTCCTGGAGAAATTTCAGGCAAGTGACCATGTAGGGAAGATAACTGTCCTGTTTCTGCCATGCTCCCCCTAAACTTTTAGTTCTTAACAAGTCAAGGAGTGCTTAGCCTTACTTTTCCTCCTAAACCTCAAAAAACATGTTAGAGTAGGAATGCATATACATAAAATGCTTATTGGGAGAGGAATGAGAAACTGGAAATACTTTCTTAAACCAAACATGTCTGACTATTGACATGACAAATTTGACATGACTATTGACATGACATGTCACGTGACATATTTGAATTGAGGAAGGAAGAAAGAGAAGGGAAAGGAGATGGAAATTGTAAACCAAGTGGGAGAGATTAGCTAAACCTTTAAGGCTCCCAGGAACACATTTTTAAGCATACCTTCCAAGCCTATAATGTGACTATAGATTCTTATGTCTCAGTATGGCATAACAGGTCCTAGGCTTTATAGCTCAGGAGGAAAAAAAAATCACAAAGAGTTGGTTTAAATATTTAAGTTATGACACCAGGACTTACATAAATACAAATCAATCTTAAAACAAACTTGATATCTTCAGTCCTATGAACATGGTAAGCATATTCAGGCTTTAAGTCTCCAAAAAGATGTGGTATTGAGTAAGGAATGTCTATCCTCACATGAACTCATTATACAGTAGAAGGATTTAAAAGTAGTTCTATTTGTCAGAAAATGTGTGAACTTGCCAAAGGGAGATATCTAATACTTTCAAGTGGCCCAAGTCCTGATTCTGACAAATGTGTTTGGATGCCCAATTCATTGATATCCTATGGTTCGATTTGGAGGACTCTTGCATAACACCAAAGGACGGCAGCCAATGTGTGCAATGGGATCTGTGTTATTCCATTTCTGTCCATTTCTGTAATTCAGCTTTATACAGAGTGACCCAAAAAAAAAAAAAAAAGAAGAAAGAAAAGAAAAAAGAAATAAAAGCCCTGAAAGGCTTAGGTTTTCAGTTAAAGACATGGTTTTAAGCTCAGTTGTGCTATAGCTTGTGATGTGATAAGGAACAGTCGCCATGCGCATAGGCAGTGTGCCAAGTGAAAACCAATACACATCAGTGGCAGGGATGCTTCAGGCACACTTTCATAGAGAGATGGCATCAGCCTCTCTTAATGCCATGGAAGACAGAGAAAATTTTCACGATTCTAGAAAGTAGGCAGACCCACTGCCTGAGTGAGAAGTGTATACGCTTTAGGTGTTCACTGAAGTGTTTTATGAAAGTAATTTTATGAATAAAAGATGTTTAGTGGAATTCATTGCAAGTTAANTTTCATAGAGAGATGGCATCAGCCTCTCTTAATGCCATGGAAGACAGAGAAAATTTTCACGATTCTAGAAAGTAGGCAGACCCACTGCCTGAGTGAGAAGTGTATACGCTTTAGGTGTTCACTGAAGTGTTTTATGAAAGTAATTTTATGAATAAAAGATGTTTAGTGGAATTCATTGCAAGTTAAGAGAGTTACTGTTTTTCAGGGTGTGTTGAGGAAAAAGGGAAAAAGTGAAAGTCTTAGCTGCTCAGTGTTGTCCAGCTTTTTGAGATTGCATGGACTATAGCCTGCCAGGTTCCTCTATCCATGGAATTTTCCAGGCAAGAATTCTGGAGTGGGTTGCCATTCCCTTCTCCAGGGGATCTCTGTCCAGGGATTCAAACCCAGGTCTCCTGAATTGCAGCTTCTTTCCCATATGAGTCACTAAATCATGATAAAATGAGTACATACCCCAGGCAGGCACAGAAAACCTGGGTTTCTGCTTCTGGGGACCCATGTGAGAACAGGTCAAGCTGTGCTGCCTCAGGGCCTCCTCCGTTATGTCACTTTCCAGGGTGTCTGTGCTTCCTTTTCTTTTGATTTCTCTGAGGCCTTACCGTGTTTCTGTGTTACAGAGCTCAAGCTATTTTATAGTAACTCAACTAGACCTACACAACAAAACATTCCTCAAGAAATTTCTCTTGCTATGATTCACTAGACATGGCTGCTTGTAGTGTTTTTCTAAGATCCTCAGATTAGTTTTTTTTTTTTTTCCAAAGTATGATTGGCCATGTTTAATGTCCCAGTGCATCACTATTTCACTCCTCCCAGAAGAAATGGAGTAGTCATCATAGCAACAAAAGAGTCTGAAATGCAGTACTTGGATGCAATCTCAAAAATGACAGAATGATCTCTGTTTGTTTCCAAGGCAAACAAACCATTCAGTATCACGGTAATTCAAGTCTATGCCTGGACCAGTAATGCTGAAGAAGCTGAAGTTGGACAGTTCTATGAAGACCTACAAGAGCTTTTAGCACTAACATCCAAAAAAAGATGTCCTTTTCATCATAGGGGACTGGAATGCAAAAGTAGGAAATCAAGAAACAACTGGAGTAACAGGCAAATTTGGCCTAGGAGTACGGAATGAAGCAGGACAAAGGCTAATAGAGTTATGCCAAGGGAATGCACTGGTCATAGCAAACACCCTCTTCCAACAACACAAGAGAAGACTCTACACATGGACCTCACCAGATAGTCAACACTGAAATCAGGTTGATTATATTTTTTGCAGCCAAAGATGGAGAAGCTCTATGCAGTTAACAAAAACAAGACCAGGAACTGACTGTGGCTCAGATCATGAACCCCTTATTGCCAAATTCAGACTAAAATTGAAGAAAGTGGGAAAACCACTAGACCATTCAGGTATGACCTAAATCAAATCCCTTATGATTACAGACTGAAAGTGAGAATTACATTCGAGGGACTAGATCTGATAGAGTGCCTGAGGAAATATGGATGGAGGTTCATAACCTTGTACAGGAGACAGGGATCAAGACCATCCCCAAGAAATAGAAATGCAAAAAAGCAAAATGGCTGTCTTAGGAGGCCTTACAAATAGCTGTGAAAAGAATAGAAGCAAAAAGCAAAAGAGAAAAGGAAAGATATACCCATTTCAATGCAGACTTCCAAAGAATAGCAAGGAGAGATAAGAAAGCCTTCCTCAGTGATCAGTGCAAAGAAATGGAGGAAAACAGTAGAATGGGAAAGACTAGAGATCACTTCAAGAAAATTAGAGATACCAAGGGAATATTTTATGCAAAGATGGGCTCAATAGAGGATAGAAATTGTAGGGACCTAACAGAAGCAGAAGATATTAAGAAGAGGTGGCAAGAATACACAGGAGGACTGTACAAAAAAGATCTTCACAAGCCAGATAATCATGATGGTGTGATCACTACCTAGGCCAGACATCTTGGAATGTGAAGTCAAGTGGGCCTTAGGAAGCATCACTATGAACAAAGCAAGTGGAGGTGATGGAATGCCAATTGAGGTATTTCAAATCCTAACAGATGATGCTGTGAAAGTGATGCACTCAATATGCCAGCAAATTTGGAAAACTCAGCAGTGGCCACAGGACTGGAAAAGGTTAGTTTTCATTCCAATCCCAAAGAAAGGTATGCCAAGGAATACTCAAACTACTACTACTGCACAATTGCATTCATCTCACACACTAGTAAAGTAATGCTCAAAATTCTCCAAGCCAGGCTTCAGCAGTACATGAACCATGAACTTCCAGATGTTCAAGCTGGTTTTAGAAAAGGCAAAGGAACCAGAGTTCAAATTGCCAACATCTGCTGGATCATGGAAAAAGCAAGAAAGTTCCAGAAAAACATCTATTTCTGCTTTATTGACTATGCTAAAGCCTGACTGTGTGCATCACAATAAACTGATGAAAATTCTTCAAGAGACGGGAATGCCAGATCACCTGACCTGCCTCTTGAGAAATCTGTATGAAGCTCAAGAAGCAATAGTTAGAAGTGGACATGGAACAACAGACTGGTTCCAAATAGGAAAAGGAGTCCGTCAAGGCTGTATATTGTCACCTTGCTTATTTAACTTCTATGCAGATTACATCATGAGAAACGCTTGGCTTGATGAAGCACAAGCTGGAATCAAGATTGTTGGGAGAAATATCA
>SJYA01000759.1:516455-534292 GCA_006410615.1 Neotragus moschatus | reverse complement strand
ATGCAAAGATGGGCTCAATAGAGGATAGAAATTGTAGGGACCTAACAGAAGCAGAAGATATTAAGAAGAGGTGGCAAGAATACACAGGAGGACTGTACAAAAAAGATCTTCACAAGCCAGATAATCATGATGGTGTGATCACTACCTAGGCCAGACACCCTGGAATGTGAAGTCAAGTGGGCCTTAGGAAGCATCACTACGAAAAAAGCAAGTGGAGGTGATGGAATGCCAATTGAGGTATTTCAAATCCTAACAGATGATGCTGTGAAAGTGATGCACTCAATATGCCAGCAAATTTGGAAAACTCAGCAGTGGCCACAGGACTGGAAAAGGTTAGTTTTCATTCCAATCCCAAAGAAAGGTATGCCAAGGAATACTCAAACTACTACTACTGCACAATTGCATTCATCTCACACACTAGTAAAGTAATGCTCAAAATTCTCCAAGCCAGGCTTCAGCAGTACATGAACCATGAACTTCCAGATGTTCAAGCTGGTTTTAGAAAAGGCAAAGGAACCAGAGTTCAAATTGCCAACATCTGCTGGATCATGGAAAAAGCAAGAAAGTTCCAGAAAAACATCTATTTCTGCTTTATTGACTATGCTAAAGCCTGACTGTGTGCATCACAATAAACTGATGAAAATTCTTCAAGAGACGGGAATGCCAGATCACCTGACCTGCCTCTTGAGAAATCTGTATGAAGCTCAAGAAGCAATAGTTAGAAGTGGACATGGAACAACAGACTGGTTCCAAATAGGAAAAGGAGTCCGTCAAGGCTGTATATTGTCACCTTGCTTATTTAACTTCTATGCAGATTACATCATGAGAAACGCTTGGCTTGATGAAGCACAAGGTGGAAGCAAACTTGCTGGGAGAAATATCAATAACCTCAGATATGCAGATGATACCACCCTTATGGTAGAAAGTGAAGAAAAACTAAAGAGTCACTTGATGAAAGTGGAAGAGGAGAGTGAAAAAGCTGGCTTAAAGCTCAACATTCAGAAAACAAATATCATGGCATCTGGTCCCATCATTTCATGGCAAATAGATGGGGAAACAATAGAAACAGTGAGAGGCTTTATTTTGGGGGGCTCCAAAATCACTGCAGATGGTGATTGCAGCCATGAAATTAAAAAGACACTTACTCCTTGGAAGCAAAGTTATGACCAACACTACTTTGTCAACAAAGGTCCATTTAGTCAAGGCGAATTTTTTTCCAGTAGTCATGTGTAGATGTGAGAGTTGGACTATAAAGAAAGCTGAGCACCGAAGAACTGATGCTTTTGAACTGTGGTGTTGGAGAAGACTCTTGAGAGTCCCTTGGACTGCAAGGAGATCCAACCAGTCCATCCCAAAGGAGATCAGTCCTGAGTGTTCATTGGAAGGACTGATGTTGAAGCTGAAATTTCATTACTTTGGCCACCTGATGCGAAGAGCTGACTCATTTGAAAAGACCCTGATGCTGGGAAAGACTGAAGGCAGGGGGAGAAGGGGACAGCAGAGGATGAGATGGTTGGGTGGCATCACCAACTCAATGGACATGAGTTTGAGCAAGCTCTGGGTGTTGGTGATGGACAGGGAGGCCTGGCATGCTGCAGTTCATGCAGTCGCAAAGAGTTGGACATGACTGAGTGACTGAACTGAGCTGAACAAATGGACTAAATCAGATGTGAAAACCTGGTCAATGGGAACATCATCAAATAATATTTTAAAATTATTTCATGTCTTTTGTAATATACTCAATACTTACTGTTCATTTCATTGAGCAATATTTATTAGGTCCTTAGTATATTCTCAGGTACTGATAGTAGCTAATTGCATTAAAAAAAAAAAGTTGCTTAGTCATGTCCAAATCTTTGTGACCCTATGAACTGTAACCCACAGGGTTCCTTTAGTTCATAGAATTCTCCAGGCAAGAATACTGGAGTGGGTTGCTCTTCCCTTCTCCAGGAGATCTTCCCGACCCAGGGATCGAACCCACATCTCCTGCACTGCAGGTAAATTCTTTACCATCTGAGCCACCAGGGAAGTCGCTCAGTCACGTCCAGCTAATTATATATTACTAAGCAATTTATTATATGTAATATTCCTTGAAGAAAAATAACTGCTACATTTTTATTTCCTTTCATGAGTCAGGTATTATGCTAAGTGTTTTACATACATTATTCCTAATCTTCTTAAAAATCTCTGCAGAGTAGGAATTTTTACTCCCTTTTTTTTTAAATATAAAGGAGACCTTGAGACTCGTAAGCACTGAGTGACACAGCTAAAGGCATAAATCTAGACACAAATCTAAAGTCACGAATCTAGTTATCCCAGACCTAGACTGATGCCATAGCTTTTCATTGTGGTTATGGGTTGTCTACCAAATTGTCCTGAAAAGTCTTCACAGTCAGACAGACATACCTTGAAATTGCACTGCCTAATATGGAGTTTTCCATGATTTAGTCATTCAATATATTTTTTTACTCGGCTTTGATTAAATAAAGATTGTAGTTATTGATTTTAGGCAATGAATCAGCAAGGTTTAGACAAGGAATGGAGCCAGAAAAAGCCACAGGAAAGAAGACAAACTGGAAATAAAATCTATGTGCAAAAGAAGAGAGCATCTAGACACAGGTGGTCACTGTGATTCTAGAATTTGAAAATTCTCATTAGCTAAGAAAATTTTCCAAGAAGAAATCAAACATTCATACCGTAACTTAGACTCTTTCTTCCTTCTGCTCTCCCTCCATTCTTTCTTTTCTTCCTTCCACATCAATTCATTACTGATATGCAAGGTTCTGTGTTAGATGCTGAGACTACAATGATGAATCCTAAAGACACACATGTAAGAAGACAATTATAAAATATAATCAATCCTTTACAAGGTCCTAAGAGAGCAAAAATCGTAGTTGGAAATTGCCAAGGCAGAGAATTAAGTAAAGAGAACTAAGCGAATTATGCATCTATATAAAAAATTTAATTATATGTATTTTATGTATATATATACACATATATATCTAATGAAGATATACATACACAGTATTTGCCTTAAGAAAGACAGTTTCTTGAGAGCATGGATGATGTATATTTAACATTTAAAAATTTTCCACTGAACTTGTCCTATCCCTGACAATTGATCCTTACTAAATACCTAAATCACTGTCTTTGGTGCATTCCTAAGCTGGCATTTTCATATTCTTTTCAACTTTATTCTGAGTTTTGAATTTTTTATTTCCGCTGAAAGTCTACTCAAGACTTTTAGCCACCACAATACTTATACAATGTCTATTGTTTTTCAGTTTTGAAAGTATTATCACATAAGTAACTTTTTCCCTTTGAATAGTCTGTGTTCTCACTTTTCAGGTGACTAGACAGAGATCATGGAAGGTTCTGTGACTTCCTGATGGTCACTCCGCTGGGAAAGGGAAGTTTAAATCCTGGACTTACAAGTCTGGAGCCCATCACATTTCATTGACTCTACAAGAAAGAATTTAAAATGAGACCCTCACATTTCATAAGTCCAAAATTTTTCTTTCCACAATAACAGAATAACATAGCAGTGTGACAGGCTATATAGATAGTCAGACCTGGAACCACTATCTACCAACTGTGAGTCTTTGACAGACTTAGAATTATTCATACATTTCTCAGATTATTAATCTAAGTTTCAGGCTCTTCATATTTTTAAAAGTGAATAATAACTACCTTTGAAATGTTGTTCCACAGAAGGCATGAGATCACAGGAGGGGCTAGCCCACACCAAGCCCCCCAAAAATGGAAGGCATTACTATTATCAGAGCAGCAGCCCATGAGAGTTAAGGCAATACAAGAAGGATGAATATTACATATTTAAATGGCTCAAGGAGGCATCAAGGAAGAGATGGATATTAAATTGATCTTTAGAGGAAAATAAGCTTTAGGTTGTAGCTTCCCAGGTGGCACTAGTGGTAAGGAACCCACCTGCCACTTCAGGAGACTAAGAGACATGGGTTTGATCCTTGGGTTGGGAAGATCCTCTGGAGAAGGGCATGGCAACCCATTCCAGATTTCTTGCCTGGAGAATCCTATGGACAGAAGAGCCTGGTGGACTACGGTCCATAGCATCGCAAAGAGTTGGACATGACTGCAATCACTTAGCATGCATGGAGACAAGCTTTTGGTTGATCAAAAAAGAGAATTCCAGACAGAGGGGTAGAATGAAGAGAGACAAGAAAGAGAACGCTGAAAATCACTGAAAAATTATACGACCAGTCAGTCCAGGGAATATTTATACTGAAGAATCAAGACATTAAAGCAAAACAGAGAAAGAAAGTTAATTGAAGGGGACTTGGATTTTGCATTGAGAAAACATGACTTTATATTTTCCTTCTACCAACTTCTGAAGCAGGGGCTAACACAAAAGAAGTGATGTTTGTGGGAAACAGCTCTAAGTCTTAGTGTATGTTGGATAAGAAGAATTTGAAATAGGAACTAGAACACAAGTTATTGCAATCTCTAGTACAGATATGAGATGATCAGGTTAGCCTAGTAAGAAAGCAGATAAAATGTCTTCTGGTATGTCTTCTCAGGGGTCCCACAGAATTTCAAAATCAACTTTTCCAAGCCACCTCAAATATCACTTGCATTCTCTATTCTCTCTCCCCAAGAATTTTGACACCCCAGTCTAGAAACTACCCTTAAATTTGTATTATTCCATCATGTTAACCATTCAGCCATAAAATCCTTCAGTTCTGCTTTGTAAACCTCCTCCCCTTCAACCTCATGGCCACTGCCGATGTTCACTGAGCATCTGCTCTAAACCAGGCACCAGAATACGGTGGTGTACATATGGGTCACAGTCTAGCACAGATACTGAGTGGCAGATATTGAGTGGATATTGTGGGTTTGATTACTGCTACAATGAAGTACAAAGTTCTACTGAATATCACACAGCCATAAATCCTAAGCTGAAGGGTCAATAAAGGTTTTTCTGGAGAAGTGATATTGAAACTGAAACCTAAAGGATGAAAAGAAGTTGGTGCTAGAAGAACAGTGAAAATTCCAGAAAGAAAGAATAATGATTCTGAGTTAGTCCAGCACACGGTACATGTGGAGAGAAACAGGTAGTTTCATGGAACTAAGAGGTGGCTTGTTCTACGTGTCTGTTGTTGAACTATAAATCATTTTCCCATTTTTTTTTTTTTCGACCTTCTCTCTTGGACTACTCTCCTCAGGATTTCATCATTGCTGCTAGTGTGACCTTTATAAAATGTAAAACTGATTATGCTACAAATTCCACAATGGTTCCCCACAGTCTACTTAGTAAAGGTCAAAACCCTGCTATGTTGATGGGATCCTTCTTTGGCCTTCCACCGCCTCCAACCATAAGCAATAATGATACTATATCTGTCAAGAAAACTCATGCCTCTCTACCTTCTTATATCTTTGCCAAAGGCTATTATCCCGACCTAGAATACTTTTGTCTGCTTAGAAAACTCCTACTCATCCTTTAACGGAACTCATATGCCACATTTTCTAAACCAGAGGGCGGTAAACTATAGCTGGTGAGCCATAATCCAACAGTCTATCAATCAATGGGTGACCCATGAGCTAAAACTGTTTTTCATAGTTTTGTGAAACTGAAATAAAATGAAAAGAAGAATATTTTATGATATGTGAAAGTTATATCAGGTTCAAACATCAGTGGCCACAAATGCAGCCTTGCTGGAACATAGCCATGCTCATTTGTTTCCACATTGTCTATGACTGCTCAATAAGTAAGTACTGATTAAACAAATGAATGAATGTGAATGGAGTCATGACCATAGAAAGTGAGAATGAATGTGGATTGTATTGAGCACTAAACTGACATTTCATATTCACCTCAACTTAGTGATGCACATATTTGTACTCAGTTCAGTTCAATTCAATCACTCAGTTGTGTCTGACTCTGTGACCCCATGAACTGCAGCACACCAGGCTTCCCTGTCCATCACCAGCTCCCAGAGCTTATTCCAACTCATGTCCATAGAGTCAGTGATGCTTAGCTGAATTTAAAAATACAGTAAAACTAGTAATCATTTTCATTCAAATGCTAGAAAATATGAGATGTTTGACTACCCAGAAGGGGACTATATTAAGGTCTTAGAAATTCCAGTTAATAAGTCGGAACTTTCATTAACTTGAGGACCATTTCCTAATTTTTAAAAGAGCAATTCTGGGTAGTATATTCACATTTGCTAATGCCTTTGTATGCTCTTGGGCCAACTTCTCTTTTCATCTTTTCTTATTTGCCTTCTGCAAATGAGGCTGCATTTAACTTGGTTGAAAAGCAAGAATAGATATTACCACAATATAATAAATTGAAAACCATTCCAGCACTTAAAAGAAACAAATACACAGACACACACATACACACAGGAGGCCACAGAGTATGCAGAGGGGATACTTTTCTCAACATATTTTAGCAACATTGTATTGTTAATACAATGAAAAGCCTAGCTTTCACCTAGGGATATGTTTATTTCTGAGATTTAGAGTAGGTTGGTCATTTTCATTCAAATATTGGAATGGGATCTTCAGAAATCTATATCCATGAAGGATTTGTGAAGCCTCCTGGGACTGAATTTATTCTGAGCAAAAAGACAGTCTAGGGAACAAGTTTAGTACAGTAGCAGAGTTTCAATGGTCATAGAGGACAGGTGACTGAAAATAGCAAGGTCTTTGCTCTTTCTAATTGCCTAGTGGATCTGTCCCCTGGACTCGTCTTGCCTCTATGTTGTTGTTTAGTCATTTTGTCATGACAAGATCCTTTTGCGACTCCATGGACTATAGCCCTCCAGGCTCCTCTGTCCATGGGATTTCCCAGGAAGAATACTGGAATGGGCTGCCATTTCCTTCCGCAAAGGGATCTCTCTGAACCAGGGATAGACCTTGGGTCTCCTGCATTGGTGAGCGGATTCTTTACCACTGAGCCATCAGGGAAGCCCCAATACGTGAATGTTAAATGCAAAAGGACAGTTTCTCAGGATATGGTATAACACTGACCCATAGCAGCATTGCTTTAAGTCCTCTTCAACACAGTAGTGGGAGCAGGGAAAGGAGAAAGACCTTCTCTCTCACTTGGCAGCTGTGAGTTTAAAACAGATCTGTGCTTCAGTGTCAGGGACAGAGGCACAGGCTGTGACCCAGACCACATACAGAGGCACCTGCAGCACAGTTCTGTGGGAAGAAGCTGTGCCCCATACACGTGTCGGCAAAGATTCTACATGGGGGTCTATGGGCACACATGAGAAGGGTGTCCAAACTGGGAAGGTCAGAAGTTTCCTAGAGGACGACGTCGCTAACTGAGATCTAAACAAAGGAGTTGGAGGTGGAGGGAAATCGACTACAAAGTCTTGGCTGTGATGAAGATCATGGCCTATCTGGAGAACTGCAACTCATTTAATTCTAACCACAACCCTATGAAGTGGGTACAATTATCATCTCCATTCACAAATGAGAAACTGAGGCAGAGAGAGGTTAAGTAACTTGCCTTAAGTAACCTAGTTAGAAAGTGGCAGATCTAGGCAGTCTGACTCCCAGGTGTGTCATCCCAACCTCCACTGTATAATATTACTGACCATAATTACACAACATTAATTGCACCATGTGTCATGTCACACACCATAAGTACTTTCCATGTATTATCTAATCTAAGCATGTCCCAGTTACATCTTGCTTCCTACCACAACTTAGTCATGTACATCAACAACAGTCATTTATTTTGCTTATGAATCCTCGATTTGGCCTGCGTTCTCTGAGGAGAATTTACCTGTCTCCCTCCAGTGTTAGCTCAACTGAGTTCTGAAAAATCTGTTTTCAGGATGGTGCACTGACGTGCTGGGAAGTTAGAGCTAGCCAAGGCTGAGGGCAGGAGCCTTGGGCTGCTTCACTGGGTGCCTCTGTGTGGCCTGGGCATCCTCAGAGCTCATGACAAGGTTTCAAGATCAATGATTTCAAGACAGAGTCAAGTGGAAACGATGTTACCTTCTATGATGAGTCACATCGCATCATTTCCACCATTTTCCATAAAGAAATCATAAAAGCCTGTCCACGTTCAAATGGAGGGGAAGTGGATTCCACCTCTGCATGGCAGGCTCTAGAGGTATTGGGTTAGCCAAACCGTTCATTTGGGTTTTTTCATAACATCTAATGGAAAAACCTAAACAAACTTTTTAGCCAAGTGGATACATGTAAGCCCAAGAAAATTGTTGCAACCATTTGGGGGAAATAAATTAGTATGTAATATCTGATTTAATCTTCACAATACACCTGTAATGTGGCTCTTACTGTCTTAACTTTGAAGATGAGAACTGAGGCTCAGAGAGATTAAGTAACTGAACTACCACTACATAGCTGGTAAATGGTGGGAGAAAGCTTATTTCTGATTCAGAACTCCATGCATTGTCCCATCTTCAACTTTAGGTGTTACCTCTGAGACTTAGAACATGTTGGTCATTTTTATTCAAATGCTGGAGTGGGATCTTCAAAAATCTATATCCACAAAGGATTTGTGAAGCCCCCTGGGGATATCCTTGGGGCGATATCCTGGGGATACCCCCTTGTGAATCCCCGTGGGATTTAATTTATTCTGAGCAAAAAGACAGTCTAGGGAGCCAGTTTAGTAAAGTAGCAGAGTTTCAATGGTCATAGAGGAGAGGTGACTGAAAATAGCAAGGTCTTTGCTCTTTCTAATTGCCTAGCAGATCTGTCCCCTGGACTCTCATCTAGCCCCTATGTTGTTGTTTAGTCATGTTGTCATGACAGGATTCTTTTGCGACCCCAGGGACTGTATGTAGCCCTCCAGGCTCCTCTGCCCATGGGATTTCCCAGGAAGAATACTGGAGTGGGTTGCCATTTCCTTCTGCAAGGGGATCTCCCTGAACCAGGAATGAACACCAGGTTTCCTGCACTGGCGAGCAGAACCTTTCCTAACCACTACTTTCTCAGTAAAATTATTTCTTTTCTATAATGTTTTGAGACATTTTGCATGTATCTGTTACTTCATGTATCTCACTGATGTATATGGAAAGGTAAGGTTTCAGGATATGCTACTAAAGCACATGAACTTCAGAGCCACACTTGGATTCAAACCTCAGCCCTGACACTTCTCACTAGCTGTTGAACCACAGATGGTCACTTGGTTTTGCTGTTTCCTCATCTCTAAAATAAGGATAATAATAAAGCACCTCCTACACAAGTTATAAAGAATAAAGGAGATAACTGTAAACTGCTTAGAAGTGAGCCTGGTACATAGTAAATGCTATATAAGTGTTTATCATTCTGGATTTAATTATTTGACTGTTTGCTTCTTCTGTGAGATGGTCAGCTTTCAAGAGCAAGCTCCATCTTATTTTCCTTTTTACTCCAATGTTTAGTCTAGGAACTCAATATGTACTAACTGTATTAGATAAAGAGAATTTGAAGGGTTTTCCTGGTGGCTCAGATAGTAAAGAATCTGCCTGCAATTCAGGAGACCTGAGTTTGATCCCTGGGTTGGGAAGATACCCTGGAGAAGGGGATTGCTACCCACTCCAGCATTCTTGCCTGGAGAATTCCATGGACAGAGGAGCCTGGCAGACAGAGGAGCCTCTTTGCAACCCCTGCAGTCCATGGGGTTGCAAAGAGTCGGACATGATTGAGCAATTTTGCCATCTGACTTGTTCTGTTCAATGAGTCCTTGAATCTGAATAAATGCTTTCTTCCAAACTCTTCTTTAGGACAAACGCATCTATAGAAGTAAACCAAATGTTATTAAAATTTTAATCACAAAAGCATAGGTCAGCCATATATTTAAAATTATTCTTATATTCTATACCTTTGGGCCTGCTCTGGTGGCCCAGTAGTAAAGAATCCACTTGCCAAGCATGAGACTCAGGATTGATCCCTGGGTTGGGAAGACCCCCTGGAGGAAGATATGGCAACTCACTCTGGTTTCCTTGCCTGGAGAATCCCATGAACAGAGGAGCCTGAGGGGTACAGTCTACGAGATCGCAAAGATCAGACACGACTTAGCAACTGACAGACTTTATATCACTTACATTTGCTACTTTAGTCACAATTCTTTTTAATAACTGGAAGAGACAACAGAAATCATTACTGGCATCTCTCTTGTTTTGTAAAGAAGCTGAATATCAGAGAGGTTAACTATTTTTTTTCCCTGATAATCAGTTCAGTTCAGTCACTTAGTCATGTCTGACTCTTTGCAACCCCATGGACTGTAGCACGCCAGGCTTCCCTGTCCATCACCAACTTCCAGAGCTTACTCAAACTCATGTCCATCGAGTTTATGATGCCGTCCAACTATCTCATCCTCTGTTGTCCCCTTCTCCTCCCGCCTTCAATCTTTCCCAGTGCCAGAGTCTTTTCCAGTGAGTCAGTTCTTCGCATCAGGTGGCCAAAGTATTGGAGTTTCAGCTTCAGCATCAGTCCTTCCAATGAATACTCAGGACTGATTTCCTTTAGCGTTGACTGGTTTGATCTCCTTGTAGTCCATTTTCATTGATCAATTAGTGGTAAATCTCAGACTAAATCCAGGACATCTAATATTGTTATTTGCTTCATTTCTTCCATTCCATTTACTCAAAGAGAAAAAGATATTAATGTAATGATTAAGAAACTCAATAACTCATTAGTTAATTAATCGAAATAGTTTTGAGTGCTCACCGTATGTAGGCACCATCTGGGTTCTGGCAAGATGAAATGAGTGAGACACGGTCATGGTTCTCAAAGACACACATGTTAAAGGAGACAGATGTGAGGACAAACAAGCTCCCTTATGTAGGAAAAGTCCATCCTAGCCCATCACTACTGATATTAATACAGTGTACTCATAGAGAGAAAAGTAAACCTCAATTCTAAGAGAGGGATCCAAGTAGTTACTTGAAAGAGGTAACATTTGAGCTGTGTCTTGAAAAATGAAGAGTCTTCCACTCGAGGGTGGAATTCTAGGCAACAGAAACAACAGATCAATCATAAAACACTCATTTTAAAACCGCCGTGGGCCAAGACACATGCTGGGTACTAGAGGCAAGAGTGAGCGAAAGCATGAGGTTTCTACTTGTGCTTCTCCTCCCTTCTATTGAGAATTCTAAGGGTTAGCTACAGGGGATTTGTCTTTTTAAAGTACAATAAAAATAAAGTCTTTGTTAAGGGTATTTAATCTGGGTCTAGAGAGCATGAAAGAGGAGCAGGGCTATCCTGAGGAAGTGAGACTGAAGTTAAAGCCTAGAGGATGATAGAAGAATTAACTGCCCTAAGTGGATTATGGGGTAGGAAAACATTAAGAGACGATACCACAGTCTAATGGCCCTGAGGCAATAATCAGCTGTGTATAAAGATGGGGCAGGGTGGTTTGGACACAGACAATAGGGATATAGCCTTGGATGGCTTGGATGTGGGGGACAGAGGTCAAGGAATGCCTGTAAGCAACAGTCAATGAAGCCATTGTAAGATCAAATTTGTAATCTTAAAAATCACTGNTTCTTCGCATCAGGTGGCCAAAGTATTGGAGTTTCAGCTTCAGCATCAGTCCTTCCAATGAATACTCAGGACTGATTTCCTTTAGCGTTGACTGGTTTGATCTCCTTGTAGTCCATTTTCATTGATCAATTAGTGGTAAATCTCAGACTAAATCCAGGACTTCTAATATTGTTATTTGCTTCATTTCTTCCATTCCATTTACTCAAAGAGAAAAAGATATTAATGTAATGATTAAGAAACTCAATAACTCATTAGTTAATTAATCGAAATAGTTTTGAGTGCTCACCGTATGTAGGCACCATCTGGGTTCTGGCAAGATGAAATGAGTGAGACACGGTCATGGTTCTCAAAGACACACATGTTAAAGGAGACAGATGTGAGGACAAACAAGCTCCCTTATGTAGGAAAAGTCCATCCTAGCCCATCACTACTGATATTAATACAGTGTACTCATAGAGAGAAAAGTAAACCTCAATTCTAAGAGAGGGATCCAAGTAGTTACTTGAAAGAGGTAACATTTGAGCTGTGTCTTGAAAAATGAAGAGTCTTCCACTCGAGGGTGGAATTCTAGGCAACAGAAACAACAGATCAATCATAAAACACTCATTTTAAAACCGCCGTGGGCCAAGACACATGCTGGGTACTAGAGGCAAGAGTGAGCGAAAGCATGAGGTTTCTACTTGTGCTTCTCCTCCCTTCTATTGAGAATTCTAAGGGTTAGCTACAGGGGATTTGTCTTTTTAAAGTACAATAAAAATAAAGTCTTTGTTAAGGGTATTTAATCTGGGTCTAGAGAGCATGAAAGAGGAGCAGGGCTATCCTGAGGAAGTGAGACTGAAGTTAAAGCCTAGAGGATGATAGAAGAATTAACTGCCCTAAGTGGATTATGGGGTAGGAAAACATTAAGAGACGATACCACAGTCTAATGGCCCTGAGGCAATAATCAGCTGTGTATAAAGATGGGGCAGGGTGGTTTGGACACAGACAATAGGGATATAGCCTTGGATGGCTTGGATGTGGGGGACAGAGGTCAAGGAATGCCTGTAAGCAACAGTCAATGAAGCCATTGTAAGATCAAATTTGTAATCTTAAAAATCACTGACTCCATGGGTAAAGCCACAACGTTGTGAGACACGGCACACTCAGGAATTAAAGATAATTTTATAAGGCTGGACTTTAGGGCCTGAGGTGGATCATCACAGGAACTGCAGGCTGGAGTCAGATCCTGGAGGAAGTTCCTTTTGTCTCAGGGTAGGACGTGTGCATTTTATCCAGCAGGGAATAGGGACATCTTGATTTATATACAGGAGAATAAAACATTTAGACCATAAGAAGCATGCTGAAAAGACTCATAAGTATCCAAGATATTGCAGTTACTAATATAGATAGTGGATTGACAAGTTTTATAATTATTTTATTATATAAGTTGGAAAGAAAAAATAACCAGTTAACCAGATAGCCTAGTTTCTACTTTCCAGTTATTTGAGGTTTGTTGAGGGCCTCAAACTTGGATTCTTTACTGTCTAAGCCACCAGGGAAGCCCTTGCACATGGCAGAGGAGGGCAACTAAGACCTTCTTATATAATGCCTTGTGTGATGGGCTTTCTGGTAAGCTTTGTGTGAGCTCCCAAGGATATGCCTGGGCACATACCAGAACAGTGCCTGCCTATGTGATGAGAACTAGCCCTGCCTCTACTTGCTGCAATTTTTACTTTGTGCCTCTGGGTGGTAATTACAGATTGTTTGATCTTAGTCAATAAAATAGTATTCAATTTCCCCTAAAGACATCAGAGATGTATTTACTATAGTAAAAATATTTTCCCATGCTCCTATTTGAATTTCAAGCATAAATTTCTACTCATTGAGTTTCCAGCTACTTACACAGGCTCTTTAACATACAAAGTGCAAATTTAACAAACTATAAGAACATTACTCATATTTCTGGAGGTGTTCAGTAAATTACATCTATTCTCATGCTATTGATGAAACTCATGACGATTAACTTCAATCTACCCTGGCTGTCTCCTGTGACAGTCTATGTTCTAAAGTTTGGATTAAATAGATAATGCAAGAAACACCTACAGTTAGAATTTGGGAGATGTTTGAAAATTCACTGAAACCTTAATGCAGTAATGCTCTCCATCATTTATGTTATAGATATCATGGTCCAAATTCTGACCCTCAGTTCATTATAACCCCTCAAAGTTTCTCTGGAAAACTGGAAGAAATCCTTTTTCACCCCTCCTGTGTTATCATAAAGAGTTGCCATTCTATTTAACAATTTATGAGATTACTAGCTGTAAATGCACTTATAATAGTGGTAGACTTGGGAGGGAAACAATGATCTAATGTTTGTTCAATGATTAAAGCTCATCAATACATTCACAAGGAATAAAGAAAATCACTGTCTGAACTCACTGCCATTGCCACCTTGGAAATGTGAATCAGTTTATATCCTTGTTAATTTGGTGAAATATATAGCTCTAAATTTGAATAGTTTTCTGAAAATAAACAATGGTTTCTGTTTGCTTCATTACACTGTATTATATGACATGAAGTAGCAGGTTAAATAAATTTGCTTTTTAAATGTAAATGGTAATATTATCATATGACCAGTAAAAGAAAAAGTATTTGAAACAAGTGAAAGAACTCACGTTTTCTGGTCAATGCCTTAAAATTACCAGACTCTATCAAGATTAAGATGATACTAATAAGTTTGGTAAGAGAAATAATTTACGTTAGTTCAGTTCAGTTCAGTCGCTCAGTCATGTCTGATTCTTTGCAACCCCATGAACCGCAGCATGCCAGACCTCCCTGTCCATCACCAACTCCTGGACTTCACTCAGACTCACATTCATTGAGTTGATGATGCCATCCAGCCATCTTATCCTCTGTCGTCCCCTTCTCCTCCTGCCCCCAATCTCTCCCAGCATCAGNACCAGACTCTATCAAGATTAAGGTGATACTAATAAGTTTGGTAAGAGATATAATTTACATTAGTTAAGTTCAGTTCAGTCGCTCAGTCATGTCTGACTCTTTGCGACCCCACGAATCACAGCATGCCAGGCCTCCCTGTCCTTCACCACTCAGACTCACGTTCATTGAGTTGATGATGCCATCCAGCCATCTTATCCTCTGTCGTCCCCTTCTCCTACTGCCCCCAATCTGTCCCAGCATCAGAGTCTTTTCCAATGAGTCAACTCTTCACATGAGGTGGCCGAAGTACTGGAGTTTCAGNCCAAGGAAGACTTAAAGAGAAATTTTGAAAGATAAAGCAAAAAGGAAAAGGTAACCGCTTTGTTTGGTCCCTCTCTTATTCTTTATACCAAAATAAATTCTGAATGCTTCAAAAACACATTTGCAAAAGAAAATAAAGAAGAGTAAAAATTAAATCATTAGAAGGATTTGCTTAGAGAAAGATGGAATAAACACACTTTCCGGATGCCTCCACTATGTACATTCAAACACTTGGATGTTATCGACAGACAACCTTCGGAAATGTGAATGTGGATCATAGAAGGTAGATGGATCTCAAGACTGAATGAATCACCTAGCAGTGAGTTCCCTGGATTTCTTGTTGCCTCGTATTTTCCACACTTGGAGTTGAAGAAACTGAAGCTGACAACCTGGAAATACTTCAGTGGACACAGACACAGACACAGACACACACACACACACACACACACACACACACACANGACTGAATGAATCACCTAGCAGTGAGTTCCCTGGATTTCTTGTTGCCTCGTATTTTCCACACTTGGAGTTGAAGAAACTGAAGCTGACAACCTGGAAATACTTCAGTGGACACAGACACAGACACAGACACACACACACACACACACACACACACACACACACATGAAAAAAAAACCCAGTGAAAGCCTGATCTCTCTATTTAGAAGACCAGGAGAGGGGGATCTAGCAAGACAAAAACTATTAAGGAAGAAGCACTTGACTCCAGCCAAATATCAGGGGGAAGAAAAAAAAATTGTGGTCCACTTCTACCCTCTTCAGTAAAATCTAAGTGGGGAACACAGATATTGACCTTCTCTGAGGCTGTAACAAGGACCCTACCAACAACTGAAGAAGTGAGTGGAACCGCACAGCTAGTAATAATAAGATGCCTACCTAGCGGTAAAAAGGCCACCTCACTGCTCTGTGGGGTCAATAGAAGCCATGTGTGCAGTAGTAACGAGTTACTCCTAGCCCTGAACTGATCTCTCCAGTAGNTAACAAGGACCCTACCAACAACTGAAGAAGTGAGTGGAACCGCACAGCTAGTAATAATAAGATGCCTACCTAGCGGTAAAAAGGCCACCTCACTGCTCTGTGGGGTCAATAGAAGCCATGTGTGCAGTAGTAACGAGTTACTCCTAGCCCTGAACTGATCTCTCCAGTAGATCTCCATTGATCTTCTGGGGAGCCAGAACCCAGTCATCATCCAGCAGTAACAAAGAACCCCCAACACCAACATGACAAAGATGTTGGAATTATTAGAGAAATATTTTAAAGCAGCCATCATATATTTGAATCAGCTATTACAAACACACTTGAAACAGTGAAAAATAAAATTCTCATCAAAGAAATAAAATTTATAAGGAAGGACCAAATGAGAATTTTAGAACTGAAAAATATGCTAACTAGAAAAAAAAGATTTCAGCAGATGGACTCAACAGCAGAATGGAGGGCACAAATAAAAGAATCATTAAACTACCAAATCTGAAAAGAGAGAGAGAAAAAATTGAAAGAAATTATCTTTGTCTCAGAGAATTGTGGAGCTATATAACAAAAGATTTAACATTTGTGTCATCTGAGCCTTTGATGAAGATGAACAAAAAATACTCAAAGATGTGATGGCTTAAATCTTCCCAATTTGATGAAATATATAGATGTATAGATTCAAAAAGCTGGGTGAACTACAATGTGATAAACCCAAATAAATCCATACCAATTTACATCATCACCAAACTTTTCAAAGTTAAAAACCAAGTTAGAGCAATAGTCAAATAGAAGACATTCTCTGGTCCAACAGCATTTTCCCTCTATTGCCTTTTTATTCTCCTGCATTTCTGGGCTCACAGAAAGGGGAACTCAATAAGATTTTTTATTGGCAGGTAGCATCATTCACTAAAGTAATTTTAGTTCAAAATCAGTATAAATATGGCACAAAAGAACACCCTTAAAATGTTGTTCAGTCACTAAGTGATGTCTGACTCTTTGCAACCCCATGGGCTGCAGCAAGCAAGGCTTCCCTGTCCTTAACTATCTCCCAAAGTTTGCTCAAACTCATGTCTTTTGAGTCAGTGATGCCATCCAACCATCTCATCCTCTGTCACCCTCTTCTCCTCCTGCCTTCAATCTTTTTTGGCATCAGGGATTTTTCTAACGAGTTGGCTCTTTGCATGAGGTGGCCAAAGTATTGGAGCTTCAGCATCAGTCCTTCTAGTGAATATTCAGGGTTGATTTCCTTTAGGGTTGCCTGGTTTGATATCCTCGCTGGCCAAAGGACTCTCAGGAGTTTTCTCCAGTACCATAGTTCAAAAGCATTAATTCTTTTGTGCTCAGCCTTTTTTAAGATCCAACTCTCACATTTGTATTCATACATGAATACTAGAAAAACCATAGCTTTTTCTGTCCGGACCAATGTCAGCAAAGTGATGTCTCTGTTTTTTAATACACTGTCTAAAATACAACTCTATTTTTTTTCTTAAATACAAATAATTCAAAATGGATGCATCTGATGCCATAATGCCATTGTCACTTATAGACCATGTGGCAGGAAAAAAAAAAAATTTGCTAGTTTTTACTTAACATGGTGGTTCATGAATTAGCCATCAGAGGGCCCCAATACAAAAACTTGTGAAAGCAATGTCATTAACACTCTTGGCTAATTAATGTATAGGAAAGTTTATAACCACTCTCTGCAAATCCTCAGAGTATTAGGAGATGCTTGGGAATTGCTCTACAACTGAAGTGTCACCTGACTTAGAAGAGTTTTCCAGCTTTGAGGTCCACTAATATTGTCACCCTGCTTATTTAACTTATATGCAGAGTACATCATGAGAAACACTGGGCTGGAAGAAGCACAAGCTGGAATCAAGATTGCCAGGAGAAATATCAATAACCTCAGATATGCAGATGACACAACCCTTATTGCAGAAAGTGAAGAGGAACTAAAAAGCCTCTTGATGAAAGTAAAAGAGGAGAGTGCAAAAGTTGGCTTAAAGCTCAACATTCAGAAAACGAAGATCATGCCATCCGGTCCCATCACTTCATGGGAAATAGATGGGGAAACAGTGGAAACAGTGTCAGACTTTATTTTTCTGGGCTCCAAAATCACTGCAGAT
>SJYA01000759.1:501190-516063 GCA_006410615.1 Neotragus moschatus | reverse complement strand
CAGTACTTTGGCCACCTCATGTGAAGAGTTGACTCATTGGAAAAGACTCTGATGCTGGGAGGGATTGGGGGCAGGAGTAGAAGGGGGTGACCGAGGACGAGATGGGTGGATGGCATCACTGACTCGATGGGCATGAGTCAGTGAACTCTGGGAGTTGGTGATGGACAGGGAGGCCTGGCGCACTGCGATTCATGGGGTCGCAAAGAGTCGGACACAACTGAGTGACTGAACTGAACTGAGTACATCTGTACAATGAAAACCTGTTGAGAAATAAAATAGATGAACTATCATTTCATTTTATAAATGAACATTCACAGAATGGAATATTGCTCAGAAATAAAAAGAAATAAATAAAAAGACAAATACTAAATATATTCCCACATTGCTTAGAGAAAGTCAATCTGGAAAGATTGTGCACTGTCTCTTCCTGATTGTATGATATTCTAGAACAGGCAAAACTATGGAGACAGTAATACAATCTGTGGCTTCCTGGTGTTTGGAGTGGGGATGGTTTGAGTAACCAAGCTGGGTTTAGAAAAGGCAGAACCACCAGAGATCAAATTGCCAACATTCATTGGATTATCGAGAAAGCAAGGAAATTCCAAACAAATGTCTATTTCTGCTTATTGACTGTGCTAAATAAAGCCTTTGACTGTGTGGATCACAACAAACTATGGAAAATTCTTAAAAGAGATGGGAGTACCAGACCACCCTGCTTGTCTCCTGAGAAACCTACGTGCAAGTCAAGAAGCAACAGTTAGAACCAGACATAGAACTGACTGGTTCAAAATTCAGAAAGGAGTATGACAAGGCTGTATATTGTCACCCTGCTAAGTTAACTTCTAGGCAGAATACATCACGTGAAATGCCAGGCTGGATGAGTCACAAGATGGAATCAAGATTGCCAGGAGAAATATCAATAACCTCAGATATACAGATGATACCACTCTAAAGGCAGAAAGTGAAGAGGAACTAAAGAGCTTCTTGATGAGGGTGAAAGAGGAGAGTGAAGAGGCTGGCTTGAAACTCAGCATTCAAAAAACGAAGATTATGGCATTCAGCACCTTTATGGCAAATAGAAGGAGAACAACTGGAAGCAGTGACAGACCTTATTTTCTTGGGCTCCAAAATCACTGTGGATGGTGACTGCAGCCATGAAATTTAAAAATGCGTTCTCCTTGAAAGGAAAGCGATGACAAACCTTGACAGCATATTAGAAAGCAGAAGCAATCACTTTGCCAACAAAGGTCCCTATAGTCAAAGCTATAGTTTTTCCAGTAGTCATGTATGGATGTGAGAGTTAGACAATAAAGAAGGCTGAGTGCTGAAGAACTGAGGTTTTCAAACTGTGGTGCTGGAGAAGACTCTTGAGAGTCCCTGGACTGCAAGGGTATCAAACCAGTCCATCCTAAATGAAATCAACCCTGAATACTCACTGGAAGTACTGATGCTGAAGCTGAAGCTCCAGTACCTTGGCCACCTGATGGAGTAACTGACTCATTGTAAAAGTCCCTGGTGATGAGAAAGATCGAGGGCAAAGGGAGAAGGGGACTACAGAGGAGAAGATGGTTAGATAGTATCACCGACTCAGTGGACATGAGTTTGAGCAAACTCCAGGAAATAGTGAAGGACAGGGAAGGCTGGCATGCTGCAGTCCCTAGGACTGCAAACAGACACAACTGAGCAATTGAAAAACAATATATAACTATATACACTAGAAATAATGGGTATATAATGATACATTAATCATATAATTTTAAATTATTATCTAGGCCAGTTTATTGAAGTGTGATCCTGGGAATAGTAGTGTCAGCCTTACCTGGAAAATTATTAGAAATATAAATCCTTAAACCCCACTCAGACCTACTGGCTCAGAAACTCAAGAGCGTAGAGCCTAAGACTCATTTTAACAAGCCCTCAAGATATTTCTGGTGCTATCTCAGATGTGAAAAATCACTGATCAACACTATATTGTGATTGCAATTGTAAATGGAGTATAGTTATAATTTTCTAATTAAATTGCCTGTTTAGTTTTATCCCTGTCATAAAAAAAAGTTACTCAATTAGTCACTGTTAATGTGATTCTATTACTTTAGAGATTATCTCAAACAGTTGCAAAATGAGTTCCTAAAATCATTCAAGGTTTAAATGTATGAAAATAGATGGCAAATTTAAAATTTTATTTCTTATTGTGATTGGAAAAAAAGTTCCACTTTTTTTATTAAAATATTTTAATTTTAATACATAAGCTTTTCATTATGAAATAATTTCATACTTGCAAAACAGTAAAAAGAATCTCAATATACCCTTCCATCCAGCTACTCCAACAGTAAATACTTAACCACAGTGCAGTGATCATATCTGGGAAATTGAAAACATTTTTAAATAATCTGGAAACCTTACTCAGATTTCACCAGTTGTCCCATTAGAGCTTTTTATAAATCCAAGATCTAATTAAAGTTATACATTGCATTTAGTTGCCATGTCTCAATCTTCTCTAATTTTGGACTGTTGTTTGTTTCTTTGTTTTTCAAGACCTTGAAACTTTTGAAGCATGTGCTATGCTAAGTCATTTCAGTAGTGTCTGACTCTTCGAGACCCTATGGACTGTACCCTGCTGGCTCCTCTGTCCATTGGATTCTCCAGACAAGAAAACTGGAGTGGGTTGCCATGCCCTCCTCCAGGGGATCTTTCCAGACCAAGGATCAAATTTGCATCTCTTACACTCCTGCATTTGGCAGATGGGTTCTTTACCACTGATGCCATCTGGGAAATCTCTTGAAGCATGTAGGTCAGTCAGTTATTTTGTGTATATCCTTCAGTTTATGTTTGTCTCATATTTTCTTGTGTATGCTACTGCTGCTGCTAAGTCGCTTCAGTCGTGTCCGACTCTGTGCGAACCCATAGACAGCAGCCCATGAGGCTCCCCAGTCCCTGGGATTCTCCAGGCAAGAGTGCTGGAGTGGGGTGCCATTTCCTTCTCCTTTCTTGTATATAAATCCAAGCTATTCATTTCTGATAAAAATACTATTAAAAATAATACTATGCCCTTCTCAGTGCTTTGTATCAAGATGTTACTGGTGCTGTCATCTTCAATCAGTTGGTTAAGCTGATGCTTACCAGGTTTATTCATGTGAAGTTACTATTTTTACCTTTATAATTAGTATATTATATTAATATATTAATAAGCATTATATGAGGAAAATACTTTTAAATATTATGAAATAAAATACTTATGAAAAATACTTTGTTTCTCATACTTTTCCCATTAATTTTAAGACCCACTGATGATTCCTGCCTGGACCAATTATTACTGTGATAGTCACCAAATGGATGGTGTTTTTTAAAAAATTCCATCATTTTTCTTTGCTAACTGGAGTTCTACTATAATGAAGGGCTATCCCTTACCTGCTTTCCTTTTTGTATTCAATAATACATTCATGCCAGTATAAGCTCATAAAAGTTTGCTCTGTGGAGTATACGCCATCACTATCGCCATTTCATTCATTCCACAAGTTGATCAGATGCAGCACTAGGAGCTACAAGCTGGCTCCAGTATCCTTTCAACATGTGATTATCTTTTGGGCACTTGCATATACTACATACGTATTATTCTAGGCTCATTTTGTACTTTCCCTATTCCAACCTGGAATCAGTATTTGTCCAAAAAGCATGAGTTCATTAAAGAATGCTATTTAGAAACTATAATCTGGATATGAGTTGTGTTCATTGCTACTAAGTTATCTTTGCTTCCAGGTATTCTCAAAGGAGAGAGTATACACACTTAAATGCATCTAGTCTATTTCTCTATCAATCTATTTAATAAATATAAAATAATACTTAATAGTGATTCCCCCACTTCCAACCTAACACTACGTGGTTTATTTTAACTATACCCCCTTCCTAATTTGCAACTACTTTCTGTGTGGAAAAAAAAGGAATTTGGCTTTCATTATTCATCATATATTTATTTCTCAGTCCCAGAACATACATAAAATAATTCCAGAATTACTAACATAGACCTCTGTGGAAAATAAATTGCAGTCTAGAGTATTTGTGTTCAGTACATTTTAGAAGAACATACTGTAAAGGCCTAATGTTTACACCTAGGCAGTTATATATTTTCAAAACTTTATATCTTTATTTAAGACAGTTGAATATCTTCACCTCAATAAGAATCAATCCAGTTATAAAATTTTCCTTTTTTCATAAACAGCAAGTTCCTACTGTTTAGCACAGGGAGCTATATTCAATATCCTGGGATAAACCATAATAGAAAATAATATAAAATTAATATATATATATTTATATATGTAAAACTGCATTACTTTGCTGAACCACAAAATTAATAGTTATAGATCAATTATATTTCAAAAAATAAAAATTTCCACCTTTAGCACCTATTTAACTATAAATACATATCCTACACTTCTCGTATTTATTAAATATTTTTTAAGTTTTTGTATTTTATCCCTCATTNCTATATTCAATATCCTGGGATAAACCATAATAGAAAATAATATAAAATTAATATATATATATTTATATATGTAAAACTGCATTACTTTACTGAACAGCAAAATTAATAGTTATAGATCAATTATATTTCAAAAAATAAAAATTTCCACCTTTAGCACCTATTTAACTATAAATACATATCCTACACTTCTCGTATTTATTAAATATTTTTTAAGTTTTTGTATTTTATCCCTCATTTTTATTTAGAAAAAAAGAACAAATTATAATAGCATATAAGCTCCAAAAGGACAGGGATTTTCTTTTTTGTTTTTTTATTTTCTTTTTCTACTGTAGTTCTAATGCCTGGAAAAGAATCTGACATCTACTAGCAACTCAACAAAAATTGGTTGACCAGAATTTTCAAACAATTATACAATCAGTTGTATAACAACAGCAGTTCTGCCAAAAGTAAGCTGTTGGTGAACAAGCAATCACCACTAGGTGACAGTATAAAGCATTCATACCTTAACTAACGCACTGAAGTTCAAAACGGGCCCATGAAAACAGAGTGAGAGGTGGCCCTATGGAAAACACATAGCCTGACTTTGGAAAATCTATTGGTACTTGTTATAAGAAAGCATTAACCCAAACATACAAGCCTACTTAGGGCTCATCTGTGACAACAGGATGAACGTTTTAGGAATAGTATTGCTATTAGAAAAAATAAATGGTTTGGGCCTTAGAGAGCTTTGTGTTTAGTACTGGTGGACAGAAGATGTGTAACAGGAAAAGTGGAGAATCACATGGAAGCTGCTCAAGCCNTCTAGATGTGTATAAGAGACAGGAATGATGCTAAAGCTGAAACTCCAGTACTTTGGCCACCTCATGCGAAGAGTTGACTCATTGGAAAAGACACTGATGCTGGGAGGGATTGGGGGCAGGAGGAGAAGGGGATGACAGAGGATGAGATGGCTGGATGGCATCACTGACTCGATGGGTGTGAGCCTGAGTGAACTCCAGGAGTTGGTGTTGGACAGGGAGGCCTGGTGTGCTGCGATTCATGGGGTCGCAAAGAGTCGGACATGACTGAGAGACTGAACTGAACTGAACTGAAGAAAAATAAAACATCTGTCACAAGGAAATGCTTTGAAATTATCAATCAATGCCAAAATAAGCAGTCTCACCCTGAGGGAGGGGTGGTTCAATTCTAGTAATTCTGCTATTGAATCACTATGTTACTTTAAGCATCTTTCTCTTTGTTGGCTGGACATTTTAAGCTGCAAATTACAGACATTCTTTAGGATAGTGACACTTTAGGGGCACCAAAAATTCCTTCCATTCCCCAGAGCCTGGACGGGCCACCACAACAAGAATTCTCCTTGCTGGGGCACTAGTAAGATAAATCTTCCTGAAGTGTTTGCTGGTGGACCACTATTTAATTTGTATCAGCAAGGGAGACATAGTAAAAATATTCGATTATTAAATACATGCAAACCAAAATTACTTTATGGATTTTATACAACGTACAGAGAAATAACTTCACTGAGGGTTGTGTGATAAAAGTGTAGCACACAGACACTAACAGCCTCTTTTTTAGGTCTGAACATATATTTTGATCTGTCTTAACAGACTACAGACTGCACTGACATCCAGTGAAAAACTGTGGAACTCTTTGCCAAAATATTTAACCTGAATTCAGGGTGACAAATTATCTGTATTTCTCACAGCCATCCATAATAAGTCCAGAAGGAAATATGGCTTTCACGGCAGCCAAGTTGTTAAAGTGAATAATACGTGGGAAAGTTCATAAATTCAGCAAAAACAATCTATTATGGAAGAAAGCAGCTGGCTTCTGATGAATTTAGGAGTATTCCTGATGAATTTAAGAGTTATTCATCAGTCAACAAATTATTTATTGAGCACTTACTATATGTGGACAACGTTTCTGGCACTGGGGTACAGAAGTAATCAAAACAGTGAGCATACCTACCCTTAAGTAATTGACATCCTCAGGGGTGTGGGAAGAATGACAGGCAATACAGAGAGAGTCTAATAAATACATCTGATGGCTTCAGACACTCCTAAGAGTTATGCTTAAGGTAAGGTAATTTGCTTTAGACACAGGTCAGGGAGGCTCCCCTGACAACATGAGACATGAGAACTATTTAGAAGGGGATATTTAGACTGGTGGAGGAGCTGATACACATGTCAAGAAAGAACCAGTTCAGTCTCAGTTCCTAAAACTTACATGAGCACCCACATTTTTGTGCTTTTGTTAATTTAGTCTCACGTCAACCCCCCACCCCGCTTCCCATGTGTGAACTGGTTTTCGTATGGAAGGATTTATCAAGTTCCTACTGTAACGTGCATATTGTCATCCCTATTTTTGTCTGTGAGAGAATGGAAACTAAGCAGTGATGTTTAGCAGCTTCCTCAAGGTTACAAATGAATATGGAACAGAGCATACATTTAAAGCCAGTCTTTTAATCTCCAGTCCTGTGTAACACGCTACCTTATCAGAGATGCCATCCCATTAGTGTGTTAGTAAGCAATACTTCCTTGAGTCATTATTATTTTTATCTAAGAAAATAAACATGTCCTTCTACATCTCTTTCAAACAAAGAAAAAATAAGGACACGGACTCTTTAAGAAACCAAGTTACAGCTGAGCACCTAGGCTAAGGGAGTTCCCTTGAGTACAAAGTGTAGCTGAGGCAGTTGACATTTCATCGCATCTATAACTTGTTAAAAGACATTTCGGATTCTCTCTGGAGGCAAAAGGGATAATAATTAAGAAAAGAGGGGCAGAAATACAGAAACTCAGAGATTTAAATTCCAGATGACAAGAGAGGCATCATAAATCCAAAGAGCAAGAGAATCAAATGGATTATTTCAAGTTCGGAATCATCCACAAAGTTACTCTTGGTAAGTAATGAACACTTGTTCTCGATGTGGCAGAAAACCTCAACATTTATTTTGATTACTTTCACCAGGGCTCAAAACCATAGTGATAGAACTGAAAAACAGAAAAAAATAAAATGAGACGGGAGAGAAAATTTTCAAACAAGTAGAAAATTGTTATTCTTACAGCAAGGCACTTAATCAGTACCGAGGAGGAGTACTATTTCATTGTATCTTTTGGGGTCTATGCAAATATATGTTTTCTAATTTTCTTTTTCAATATGAATCTAACACAAGTACATAGAAGATATTCAGCAATTTCTGCTGTCAATCCACCCACACAACTGGGCCACCCTAGCACGCCTTTATCTTTCATTTGGCTGAGGATTAGGAAGATAAGATTATAGTGCCAAAGGGGAGCTATACCCTTTAGAATCTAAAATGGCCATTTCAATTTACTTTTATGGAATGAAAATTGACACTCTATATCATAGAAAGTTCTATGGGGCAACTTTGCACCAGATGGTATTTGTGCAAGTGCATAAANGCCACCCTAGCACGCCTTTATCCTTCATTTGGCTGAGGATTAGGAAGATAAGTTTATAGTGCCAAAGGGGAGCTATACCCTTTAGAATCTAAAATGGCCATTTCAATTTACTTTTATGGAATGAAAATTGACACTCTATATCATAGAAAGTTCTATGGGGCAACTTTGCACCAGATGGTATTTGTGCAAGTGCATAAATCTCACATCCTCTGTATCTACAATCTCTCACAAGCCCCATGTTTACTTAAAAAAGAAAAAGTCCTTACCCCAAATCTCATCTTAATTTGCTATATTTCATTTCTTTGCTATAATAGTTATAAAGCAAAAATATTAGCTATAGATGTGAATTTAATTGTATTTTTTTAATATCATGATTTTATAAATAAGGAAATGCCCCTTGTTGTAGTAAAATATATTCCTTAATTCAATAAACATTTAATTAGTCACTATATACCCTAGGCACTGAGGGCAGACCAAAGCCTGACCCTCATGGTGTTTAAAATCTAAAACAAGAGACAGACAATAAAAAAAGAAGAAAGCTGATTCATGTTGAGGTTTGACAGAAAACAACAAAATTCTATAAAGCAATTATCCTTCAATTAAAAAATAAATTTAAAAAAAAGAATGAAACTGTGCCATCCGCAGATATGTGGATGGACCTAAAGACTGTCAAACAGAGTAAAGTCAGTCAGGAAAAGAAAAATATTGTATATTAACACATACATATGGTATCTTAAAAAAAAATGGTTCAGGCGAACCTATTTGCAAAGCAGAAATAGGCCCAGATACAGAGAATAAATGCATGGACTCCAATGGGGAGAGGGGGAAGGTGGGGCAAACTGGGATATTGATATTGACTCTATTATGTATAAAATAACTAATGAGAACCTATTGTATAGCATAGGAAACTCAACTCAATGCTATGTGGTGACCTAAATGGGAAGGAAATCCAAAAAAGAGAAGATAGATGTCTATGCATAGCTGAGTCACTTTTCTGGTCAGCAGAAACTAAGACAACATTGAAAAGCAACTATACTCCAATAAAATTTAAAAAAAAAAGAAGAAGAAGAAGGACAGGAAAGGAAATCAAGCAAGGTAAAAGGACAGAGGAGGGGGTGGGAGCAAAAAGGAGGTAAACAAAAAGGAGACAGTAGCTATAGCTTCTCCATGTAAGCAGGGCAGACAGAGCTTCTATGTAAAGGTGACTGTTGAAACAAAGCCTGAAAATATGAAAGAAGAGTCTACGAAGGTCTAAGGTAAGAACATTCCAAACATAGGAAACAGTACAAGTTCATGCCGTCAGAATAATCTTGGTATGTCCAAAAAGAATAGAGAAAGGTAGAGTTGTTAGAGAAAAGCGAGTGAGAGGGAAATACAGGGAGGCAAGGTTTGAGAAGAAACCTAGGGCCAGATCCTGTACAGCCAAATATTCATTACTCATTCAGTTCAGTTCAGTTCAGTCGCTCAGTCGTGTCCAACTCTTTGCGACTCCATGAATCGCAGCATGCCAGGCCTCCATGTCCATCACCAACTCCCGGAGTTCACTCAGACTCACGCCCATCGAGTCAGTGACGCCATCCAGCCATCTCATCCTCTGTCATCCCCGTCTCTTCCAGCCCGGAATCCCTCCCAGCATCAGAGTCTTTTCCAATAAGGAATAAGCAGCTGGGAACAATATTTGCATTTATCTCACAGGCTTCTATAGATCAGAAATCCATGTACAGTTGGGCTGGATCATCTGTTTCAGAGTCTCTCATGGGCTATTAATACAATCAAGGTATTTGCCAAGGGTGGGGTCATCTGAAGTCTCAACTCAAGAAAGATCCACTCCCAAGCTCATTCACAGGGTTTTGAATTCACGATTCTGTTTCTTGCAAGCTATTGGACTGTGGACTGAGGGCTTTGCTTTCTCACTGGCTTCTGGCCAAAAGCTATCCTCAGATCTTTCACTTTGGGTCTCTCCAACATGGCAGCTTGTTTCATCAAAGCGAGCAAAGGGGGAAGTAGAATCTGCCAGGAATATGGAAGTCTCAGTCTTTGTAATCTAGTAGAAGTCAGGTCCCATCTCTTTGTCTTATTCTATTTATCAGAATAAATGACTAGTTCTAGTCCATATACTAAATAAGAAATTATGTAAGAGCCTGATTACTGGGAAGCAGGGATCATTGAGGAACATTCTAGAAGTCTGCCCAACGAAGGCCTCATGAACCATGATAAGGAGTGGAAATTGTACACTAAGACTGATTAGGAGGCATGAGAAGTTTCAATCAGGGCACTAATATGATCTGTTCTTCAAGACCTGCTGTTCTACAGAGAAGAGATGTAGCAGACCACCTATGGAAACAGGGACAATAATCGTGAAAAGTAATAGAGTTAAGAAGATAGTGAGCCACTGTCAGAACTGAGATCTATTTTAAAGAGAGAACGGGCTCGCCAGGGCTCGGCGAGGGCAGGTCGGCTAGACAAGGGAGGCGGAGCGGCGCAGGGCGCGGCGGTCCTGCGGACCCCACACCCGGCCGGCGCACTCCGGTGGGTGGGCCAGAATCATGAGCTCCTACCTCGACTACCTGTCGTGCGGCCAGGACTGCGCCGACTTGCTGAGCCTCGCGCGCAGGTTCTGTCGCGCCTACGCCCGACCCGTGGTCCTGGAGCCCGCCTTCCCCCTGGGCAGCGGCGCGAGCGGTGCCCCGTCCCCGGCTGCCCTGGCGCAGCCTCCCGGGCCTTAAAAAAAAAATAAATAAATAAAGATAGAATGTACAGTATTTGCTAATCGGTTAGATAAGGAGGGTGAAAGAGACAGGAAACCTAACAAAAAAGCCTGAAATAGCTGGACCAGTAACCACAGAATGATTTCCCATGCTTCTGTGCGCTTTCTCTTCGCTTTCTCCCTACATCTTCTTTAACACCTCTCTGATAATCTTCACAAGTCACAGGATAGTGTTAATGCTTAGAAAAATCTAGAATTTCCACACTTTTAATATGTCACAATAGGAAATCATAGTGCTAAGAGCTGTGAGGAAAGTGGGGTATAAAAATAAATGGTTGTCATTCAGTTCAGTTCAGTCACTCTCACGTCCAACTCTTTGCGACCCCGTGGACTGCAGCATGCCAGGCCTCCCTGTCCATCACCAACTCCTGGAGTCTACTCAAACTCATGTCCATTGAGTCGGTGATGCTATCCAACCATCTCATCCTCTGTCATCCCCTTCTTCTCCCGCCTTCAATCCTTCCCAGCATCAGGGTCTTTTTCAATGAGGCAGTTCTTTGCATCAAGTGGCCAAAGTATTAAGAGTTTCAGCTTAAGCATCAGTCCTGCCAATGAACTTTCAGGACTGATTTTCTTTAGGATGGACTGGTTGAATCTCCTTGCAGTCCAAGGGACTCTCATTACTTATTATCAAAAACAGAACACTGTCTTTTAAGTTTGTGCCCCAGGTTCTTATACTTACCAGCAAACATATACCATCATCATCCTTATTTTCACTTAGAAAATGAAAATATTTTTATTCAAACAAAAAAAATGCTAATAAAGAGAGAAAAAGAAATTAATTTCTCAAGAACATAAGGAGGCTGGCTGTACATTTAAATGCTTCGACTTCAATAACAAATTGCTGTACTCCATGCACTCACAGTGTGAATATTAGCTATTCCAGGAAGAATCTGATTTGCAGCACCTATCTCCCCAAACCATTAAGAAATCAACAGATTAAACGGGGTAGTATACATATTTTATGTGCTTTCTTGATTAATTCCATGTATTGTCTAATACTAGCTCTGTCTATAGCCAAATACCAAGCAAAACTCAAGTAAGTCATAGTTAATACTGAACAGTACATTTTTCTTCTCTAGTTGTAATAATTAACCCAGATTGTTTCTTGACTAAAGCAACTGATAACATCTTTGTGCCCAGCAAAATGGTAACACTTTGGAGCAAGCTTATTTTCACTTTATGCCTCTTTGTTTCATCTCACCCACTCCCTGTACACAAGGTTCTATCTTGGGTATGTGTTTCTCATTGAGAGTAGAATCCTCTAAGGAAGTTAAGATCCACAGGAAGAGATATCTCATAAAGCCTGAGTTTTTGCATCACTTTTATTGATATTCTCTCATCACTCTTGATATTACCAGATGGGCAACCTAGGCAGGTAAATAAAAACATGACGCCATCCATTTTATAAGAAATGAGTGCACTCATCCAATCTCTGTGACAAGTCCTGTGTGTATTCTTCCAAAAGTCAAATTTAGCACAATGACAAGAGAACACATTTTTTTTTCCTGACTCTGAATATATATTCCCTCAGGGGGAAAAAAAAAAAAAAATATATATATATATATAGACCATTTTTCATCATTTATGATGCTTTCAAGTTTAGAACACTGAAGTACAAAGGGAAACAGTGACTCTTGATTTAGTCTTAAAGGGCCCGTAATGAGATTGATGCCAAATTGAATCTTAAAGACAGAGCTTGGAGAGAATTAGAAAAGAATAGCTTTATTTGCTTTGCCAGTCAAGGGAAGGCATCGGGGCTGAAAAGTATGTGTCCCAACCAAGGAAGATCTGATGAGCAGTTTTATAGCAAAGGTTATAAAGGGTGAGAGTGCTAATAAGATTAAGGTATATGCAGGACCTCCCCTCCTCTAATCTGGTCTCAAGTAATCTTCTGGATGAGCTTTCCTGGTTCCTTTAATGTAGCCTCAGGTGGTCCTTCTCTGGTATGAAGAATGCTGACATCTTAGAGAGTTTAAAGATGTTATGTATAGCCCTTGAGGTGAAACCAGAACCCTGTCCCAAGGCTGCACTGCTGTTTCTGTGGCTGCCCCTCCATCTTCTCTGCCTGTTCATCCTCTCCATTCCCAGATTAGCAACCATTTGAATCTGTTCTTAAGAACTCAGTTCAGTCAGTTCAGTCGCTCAGTCGTGTCCGACTCTTTGTGACCACATGAATCGCAGCACACCAGGCCTCCCTGTGCATCACCAACTCCCGGAGTTCACTCAGACTCACGCCCATCGAGTCAGTGATGCCATCCAGCCATCCCATCCTCTGTCATCCCCTTCTCCTCCTGCCCCCAATCCCTCTCAGCCTCAGAGTCTTTTCCAATGAGTCAACTATTCACATGAGGTGGCCAAAGTACTGGAATTTCAGCTTTAGCATCATTCCTTCCAAAGAAATCCCAGGGCCGAACTCCTTCAGAATGGACTGGTTGGATCTCCTTGCAGTCCAAGGGACTCTCAAGAGTCTTCTCCAACACCACAGTTCAAAAGCATCAATTCTTTGGCACTCAGCCTTCTTCACAGTCCAACTCTCACATCCATACATGACCACTGGAAAAACCATAGCCTTGACTAGAAGGACCTTAGTTGGCAAAGTAATGTCTCTGCTTTTGAATATGCTATCTAGGTTGGTCATAACTTTTCTTCCAAGGAGTAAGCGTCTCTTAAGAACTCAGGGAAGGTCATAAAGACAGGAGTCAAGAAACAGGGGGCTGTAGGGCTTCCTTGCCAAGGAGCCCCACAGGGTCTTGCTCAGTTTCACTGTCAATGTTGACAGTGAGCAACTTGAAGTTTCCATTAAGGAACATATACAATGTCAGGCATGGAGAACATAGTGATAAATCATCACCATTTCAAGCACCTTATGTGATTCATTTCTGCTCTCCATGACCCATCAGTAAACACTCTCAAAAATTGGCCTCCACACCGACTTTGGTACCATTGTTCTTCAATTCACCATTCATATTAACTCAGCTCAAGTATGCAATTTTTCTCAACCCACATTAAACCTTTTTCTTCTTCCCATTTCCTACACTTCATTTTTCCTCTTCTGTAGCTTTTTCACATGGACCTAAAGAATTCATGGATTTCCTTACCTTGCTGCTGCTGCTAAGTCACTTCAGTCGTGTCCAACTCTGTGTGACCCCATAGACGGCAGCCCACCAGGCTCCCCCGTCCCTGGGATTCTCCAGGCAAGAACACTGGAGTGGGTTGCCATTTCCTTCTCCAATGCATGAAAATGAAAAGTGAAAGTGAAGTCTCTCAGTCGTGTCCGACTGTTAGTGACCCCATGGACTGCAGCCTATCAAGCACCTCCATCGATGGGATTTTCCAGGCAAGAGTACTGGAGTGGGCTGCCACTACCTTCTCCCTTCCTTACCTTACCCCACTCCTTACAAAAATCCACTCATACTTCAAGATTCAGGCCAATTCTCATCACTCNTGTTAGTGACCCCATGGACTGCAGCCTATCAAGCACCTCCATCGATGGGATTTTCCAGGCAAGAGTACTGGAGTGGGCTGCCACTACCTTCTCCCTTCCTTACCTTACCCCACTCCTTACAAAAATCCACTCATACTTCAAGATTCAGGCCAATTCTCATCACTCAAATTGACTTCCCGTCTGATTTCCAGTAACACGGAACAAAAATCTATTTATAGCATTATATTATAATCAGCAACATATACATCTATCTTTCCCATTATACCATGAACCCCTTAATGGGAGGAATATACCCTAATTCATCTCCAATGCCCAGACTCACTGACTAGCCCTTTGCAGATATCCAATATATATATATATATATATATATATTTTTTTTTATGGCAGAAAGCAAAGAAGAACTAAAGAGACTCTTGATGAAAGTAAAAGAGGAGAGTGAAAAAGTTGACTTTAAGCTCAACATTCAGAAAATTAAGATCATAGCATCTGGTCCCATCACTTCATGGCAAATAGATGGGGAAACAGTGGAAACAGTGTCAGACTTTATTTTTCTGGGCTCCAAAATCACTGCAGATGGTGACTGCAGCCATGAAATTAGAAGACGTTTACTCCTTGGAAAGAAAGTTATGATCAGCCTAGACAGCATATTAAAAAGCAGAGACATTACTTTGCCAACAAAGGTCCATCTAGTCAAAGCTATGGTTTTCCCAGTAGTCATGTATGGGTGTGAAAGTTGGACTATAAAGAAAGCTG